>SNQJ01S0036247.1:0-15217 GCA_010110895.2 Picea sitchensis
AGTTCTTAATCAAGGCTTTGTGACTAGCTCACCATCTAGTAGGGGTGTCCTTTAAGACTAAGTCTAGAACTAAAATCCTTTGGTCCTCCGCTATATTTTCTTCCATGCTAACCAAAATATTGTCAAGTTTTGAGGTACCATTGTATATCAGATGTTCTCTGACCTCAATTCCAAACCATCTAGTTACTCTGAAAGTTGCGCATCTTCTTGAAAATATTTCATATGAACGTTGTTTCCAACTGTCAAATGCTAGTTCTGACTCCTAGTTTGCCGGTTGTATTCTCCTCCAACTTGTTGATTCATCTGCAGTAGGATTTATGTAGTCTTCTATTTTTCCTACTATTACAACATATAACTGATCCAAGTCTTCTCCTTCCATATTGTTGTACGTTGGATCCTTATATCGAGGGCCTACATACAAATGCAAGGGTTGAACTACTTTTATTCCTTCCCCCTCAAATGTCATAGTATCTCTTTCTAGGTCAATCACAACATAGTTATCATAAGCCTAATCAATACCAAGTAGTACAGGATAAGGGTCCTTATCCCCCATGATTTTGATCATCTCAAAATTGACTACAGTCCTTACTACTGCAAAATATATATCCACATTCTCTAGCCTTTTGTTGATGGGTCCTAAATCCATTTGATTCAACAATAGGAACCAAACCCTCCACTGAGGCCCAATTAGAATCTGCAACATTTAATAGTGGAATGGTTCTCCATATCTTGTGATCTAACGAATTAATTGATGGGATTTACGTTTTCTTGTGAAGGCCTCTCCTTTGGTTCAAACATTCTCCTTTTTATATTTTCTTTTTGGTGTGACTGGTATAAGATGGAAATCTAGTATAAACCAACTAAGCAACAAATGGGAACAAACTTAAACTACTAGAGAAGAGGTTGGGTTTGGGATAACCCTTACACCCTGGCATGCAGAAAATGATCGTATACCACAAGCCTAGTACTAATACATTAACCATGTGAATATTCCAATTACTGACTGAGATACAAATTATCAGAAGAAAACATGCATGTGATAAACAACGGTAAGAAAAATAATTCACTCAACTCTAATCATCAATCACATAATAACATGAAGTTTCATCTTCATCATTAAATAAAGAATTGTAAAACATTGCATTAGATAACTTATCAATAGATTTAATAGCTCTTACTCATTAATGCATCCATTCATGAGACGGAATAGGAAATAACTCTTCTCTAGATCCAATCATACATGAATTTGATGAAAACATAAACTTGTCTCTGGTCCAAAAGGACTTCTCAATTAAAGGCAACTCCAAAATAATTCTTAACAAAACCATAAATGAGATTTTCTTGAAACAACCATCGACCCTTGACTAATCGGTCGATGCTCCTATTTATAACATGAAATTAACTAAAAATAACGGCTAAAGTGCAAGTAAGTAAGACAAAATTTGTCATGTGGCGTTCTCTCCTATTAGTTTGTCTAAGAGTCATCTCAAGATATCACTTTAAAAGGGTGACTCTTCTCGTACTCCGACCACTGGATGAGCAACTTCTCGTAGGTGCTGGTGTATGGGAATATATGTTGTTCCATCTGGGTCATGAAAATCTCTCTTATATCTACCGCATTTGACCGATACTTGACAAGACTTGCACTTAACTGTTGCAGCATATCCTAAGCTTTGATCAGGTGTTCCATAAACTGTCGCACCTGACCTGACTCTCTTGTGTCTGTCACCTTTGCTATTTCTTCGACCCATGACGAATATTGTTGGGTGTGTGATTTGATTATGTCACAGAGGTTTCCGAATTCATCAGGTGTGCTGAACTTGGGGAGTCCAATATCCTTCATTCCCTTTTTTATTTTGACTCATATGCTATTGCACTTGACCCATTTTATTGAATCTCCCGATGAGGCTTTCGATCCATTATTGCTCAATACTAGGAGGCATATTTCCTGCAATCAAAATTTAAATCGTTTAGGGCCTGTGCACAGATCAATATTTGATATTAATGTATATCTGAAGTGAAAACAAAGAAAATCCAGACTGGTACATACCTGTAACTCTTGCTAAAATTTGTAGTTTGATACTCACGAGGGGCTTGCAAGATTTTTTGAATTTCTCGTCTCGCTCCTCTGGATTGTCTGAAAATCCTTTGCGCGCAGAATGATCTTGTTTACAATGGCTCAAGAAGATTTAACAAAGAATAAATTACCGATCGTAACAACCAATTAATTCAGGTAATGAGTGAAATCAAAACAAATCTACCACCAAATATCTATAATTTAATTCATCATGGGTTGATGGTGGAGGCGTGGAGGATGATGTGCTGTATCGATAAATTCAAACGGTCCTTTTGATTCACACACAAATTACAAACTGATGCGATATTTGGTTAATTAGTCCCTTAAATGCTCCGGATTGCAATGTATCTAGTGCTAAAATGTCCCATCGTGTCGCTTTCTTAGTGGGTGGATCGGGGATTAGAAAGGTGTTACGAGTGTTTTCATTGATATTCTTCTATGAAAAACCTCCCACACTGATCGATTGTATCATATGGTGGTGACATGGCACCACTGGCTTAGGATATGTGGCACTGAAGACTGGTGACTTAGCTCGTGGGTATGGGTCAGACTCGGGACTTTATTCAAGTTATGTGTTCTAAACTAATCCTGGGATTGCCGATGCTAAAAAGGTATCGGGCTTGGGAATTGGGGATAAACCTATCACATAGTTTCCTTTGGGTTAGCATCCTTAAAACTCTTAATGCCAAAAACGTTTCGAAAGTCGATGATCAGAGAAAAACTTTAGCGTATTCCAAATGTTCATCACGATTTGATCTTCTTCGATTTTGCTAAGCGCGTCGGGTATCGGCTATCGGCAATATCATTTCTTTCTTATTTTAATGTTTACCCTTTTAGACTTTTTCCGACGTCGAAGGGGATCAAGTGTTGACGACATCGTTATCTATTTCTTGTTGCAAAATAAAATTTCCTTTTGCCGATACCAATGAAGATCAGTGCTCGATGAATGCAGTTGTTTTTTTGAGTGATTTTGTTTCATCCTTCAATTCCTTCCCATGCCAAATCTTTGAGCGCATCGAGGGGAAGTGTTTTGGCTGTTGATTCCTTATTTAAGAGTTAAGTATTTTTAATTCATGAGTTTTCATAGATTCAAGGAAACTTTGGAAGACTTAATGAGAGTCGAAAATGATAAGAAAAGGAAACATTTTTCATAATGAAGTCAAATTAGACAGTGCAAAAGATCAAGTGGTACCCAAAAAGTAGAATTTGACATAGGATTTTTATGGTGTGTTGAGTGCTCAACACCTTCCTATTGTGAAAATGAAGTACTGATTGGCCATTTTAAATTGGATTGAGGAATATATCAATTGTGGTTTCCCTAAAGCTTCCCAAGTCTTTTTAGGCAATATGTTAACACCAGATCCTACATCTAACATAACATCCTTAATCTCAAACTCATCTAGATGGGATGCTAATCTAAAATATTTTCCAGTCCACATTTTCCTTCTTTATACTCTCTGAGTATTCTTCTCAGGGATATTACTCCTTATTCTAACTTCTGGAGATTCTGCAGTTCCTAGGACTAGGTACATGGCATTGCACAACTTTTATGTCAACTGGTCATTCCCAAGAATATCATAAAATAACTGAAACCAGAGGTCAACTACATTTTGTGACTGCTCAGTTTGTCTTATCGGGATAACGGGGTTTCTGGGTGCAGGGGGTGAAGAAGGAAACTATGCAGTATTAGGATAAACGATAGGCTGAGGGTGGTTTTCTTCCATCTCATGCAGAAGGATACTTTGGAATTATTCTATTTCATTTTTAAAAAATAGCCTATGTTTCAGAGGGCCATACCTGTCCTCCTTAGGCATTTCTTTCTAGATTTGAGGCACATTATCAACATCTACGTCGGTATTTGTTCCTCCACAAGTAACAATATTAAGTTTGGGAAGCTGTCCTTTGATGACTCTCTTTATATTTGAGCTTATTATATTATCCCCTCATTGAAGTACATGATCTTCCCATTTCGCAATTAGCTCTGGGTAGTCTTCAGTTGTGTGTCCATTAGTTCTGTATTGAGAGCACCATGGTCACCTTAGATGAGGACAATCCCTAGCCATGTGACCTTTCTCATCGCATTTGTAGCATCTACTTGGTTCTCTTCCCCCAGTTATTTATCCTATGAAGTCTCCTCTTGCTCCACCTCCTCGACCTCTTCCCAGTTGCTGAGGGGTTTCATTCACCTTGAATGATGTTTGATCCAGTTTGTCTGCAAGTACTTCCAACACTGTCAATTGATTGGTAGCATGCATGGTAGATGTGCAAACCTCACAATGTACAGTATTTGGTACTATCTAATACTTCTGAATAATGGGGCATTGCCTTGGCCCATTCCCATGAATTTGAAAGATCACGCATTACTCTATTGCCAGGGATGCTTGATTACCTAGAAAAGCATGATATAGGGATGGGGTATGGAATGGTGAATTAAAAGTTACTTACACAACTCCTCCCTAGGTCATGGTGAGGGTCCCATTAGATTTTGAGGAGGTCCCATTCTCCTCATACGTGGACATTCGTTCTCCAGATGTCCCTCTGTGTAGCATTCGATACACCAAACTTTTGGTCATCATGGTTTGGGTATCATCAATTCTTGAATATACTTTATCAATGACGATATGTTTCCTTGTAGTTGCACCAAATTTGCATCTGCTAGGGGTCTGTTCACTCTCAGGCTCCCTAGATATCCTACCATGGCTTCAATCTTCATTGATTTTTCCAAGGCATGTGTCAAAGTGGCTATCCGCTGTTGCATTAACATAATCCATGTCAAAGGTAACAATCCATGGATATACCATTCTCTTTGATGATCTTCATGAATTGGATGCGCTATCCTCCCTATAACATATTTAAGATTTTGACTATATTCCCAGGCTGATTCACCTTCCCTCTACTGAATTTCACGCAACTCAGACAGATCTTGTTGTTCTGACTGAGGTATCTTAAACTACGCTATGAATTTTATCCGTACTTGTCCAAGTGTGAACGCTTGTCCTTGCGCTCCTCACACTCTTGGCTCAATATCCTTCATGTACCATTTGAGAGAATGACCTCTCAAGGTAGTCTGGAATTTGACCAATTTATTTTAATCTAGAGTCCCTCTGGACCTCTAGATTGCTTCGCATAGGAACCAATGTTTCTAAACATCCTTGTCTACTCTACCCCATAATTATGGGCATCGAGTGATCGAACCTCCCACATTACCAACCATTTCTAATCTTACTGCTTCTATCAATATAAAACCTAATGGTCCTAGTTGTGATCTACCAAGGGATCCCAATATCGTCCCAATATTTGCGCTTACCGGTTGTGACTGAATAATTGGATGTACTAAAACAGGAATAGCATAAGAAGGTAGTATAGAATTTACCACTTGTATAGAAGACACTTGGGGTATGGCTAACTCGAGACCAGTTCCACTAGCTTTGGGGTGGGTTTCTTTGATCTAGGGGGTCTCGTTCTCATCCTCTGGAGTTGTGTCTTCAGCCAGATTCCTGATCTTTCCTGGTATTAGGGATGAATATTCTCTTTCTTATGCAATATCCATGCCGACTTCCTTTTCCTATGCTTCTACACCTTCTTTTTATCGTCCACCTTCTTAGGGAATTCTTTCTCTTTGTGCTTCCCTCTCACTTAATATTTGACTGGACATTCTTTCATTTATTCTCATCTTTCACAACGCTTCCTTATAACCTTCCTTGACTTCTCCTAGTCTGAATTATTTCCACAAATTCTCGGACTATTTCTCTGCTTTCTTTATCTTACCATGCCACCACTTCTCAAATATGGCGACTCTTTTCAAGTCTCACTCGTCTCTTGAGTCCATTTCTTGTTTCTCCCCCATTTTTCAAAGAAAATTCTCCCCTCTCTCAGGCCATGATTCCACCTCAAACTCACCCCACCCCAAGCGAGGGTGTTTAGTCTACCATCACATTCGAGGAAATAATCAACATCCCCTCTTCCATCAAGAACACTTTAATCCACAGGGGGGTTTCTTTCAATAGTCTTCCCCTTGCATCTTTCTCAAAATCTTCTTCTTCCCGTGAAAATGATTGATGGTTCTCAACTGAAAATTCAATAATGTATCCTTCCATAGTAGTATTGACCCATAAATCAATCGCTTGCACCACTAGATGATCCAACTGATGAAGCATTGAAATATTTTATGTATCCCAAGCATGGGTCCTCTTGACTCATTATTGGAATTTGGAGCTTCTTGGAGCCTATCTATCTAGTGGAAAAGTTCTTCCAAAAACTTTACCCAGAATATCTCGTACTAGTCACTCAATCTTTCTGAGTAAAAGACAACCTACCATGTATCTTTCATAGATTTTACTCACAACTCAGTTTATTTCCATATGAAGGCATCTCAATTTCTCTCCCACCACTGGTGAATATCAGATCATTGAATCTGTGGAATCATTCTCCCTACATGCTCCCTTTTAACTTTTGTCCCGATAACATAACCATTTTGTTGGCACAAAGTTGATAAGACCAAGGTCCTTCTCAGGTTACCAACAAAATGCACCGAGTAGTCTAGAGCGTTGGCATTTTCATATTCTCCGGAGAGAATAAGTCTCACCCGAAGCGCAACCAAGAAAACAATATAGAGAAGGGTAAGGATAATACTAAGGTAGATCTACAAAATATTCAATATTAACCAAAATCTTGGGAAAGATGAACTAACAAGTAGAAGATTTGAACTCATTCATAACTAATAATAAAGACAATGGAGTTGTGACGACATGTGTAAACAATTTATAACATACTTGATATTATCACACATGAAGAAGTAAAGTAAAATGACAATTCATAGACATATACAGATAATTTCATAGAATATTTCAAAAGTTTAGGTCCTCCCATATATTATCATCAAAAGGTTTCTCAGACACAATTCAACAAGTACAGGTCATTACTCTGTTACAATCGTTTCTAGCTCCGAACTCATTCCTTAGAGATCTATATACCCTTTTACCCAAATGGATATTAGTTACAGTAACATAACCTACATGGATTGAGTCATAATCCCATCTACACCAACCTTTTACAATCATATACATCTTGCATATATAATCTAATTGGTATTTTATGGTTTGAGACTTCACATGCTTTCTTATTATTGTTCTGTTGTAACTTCTTTCTCCTTGCTAGTGTTGTGATTTCCTTCTTTCCAACTGTTTTCTATTTCCTATGTTGATTTACTGTTCATCTCCTTTGTGTCTTGCGCAACTTGTGTTTGAACTAAATTGGGACTATAGTCTTCCTTTCACAACTTCTAATAAAAGATGAAGGGCCCAACACTCATTCGCAGTAAATGCATTTCTCCCCTTTTCTTCCATTTCCACCTTTGGGTCTAGAGGAATCATTGAAAGGTTTTGAGTTCCTTCTTTCGATTTGCATGTCCCTTCCTTTTGTCTTTGTGTTTAGATTTATGATTTTGGTGTCTGCTACCATCTTTCACAACAAGTTCATGTGCCTTTGAGCCTTTTATTTTTCCCATATTGATGAGCTCGGTCTTCTCTTGCGTCAGAGACTCGATAAAGGCCTCAAGAGAAGGAATTTTCAAGGTATCTCTAGAGGCGAGCCTAACTGAATGAAATTTTTATACAAACATTGAGTATTCCAAACCAAGTTTGGAAAGAATGGTAAGAGCCATTTGTTTCTCCTCCTTGGATTTATCAGCCTTGCAAGCCTTGAGTTGGGACAAAAAATACAAAGTGAGAAATTCCACCTTGAGTATATGTCCCCTCAGCTCGTCCCATCTTCCAAAAATTCCTTCCATGGTCGTCCATACTTCATTGGGGGTTTTATAGGAGGATATGTGAAAGAGGAGCTCAGGAGAAATGAGACTCCAAAGAGTTCCATACACTTCATCCATACGATTTAGATACTTGGATTTTTATATGGCTGATGTGGGTTCAGTCTCTGTGTCCATGTTTAACTTGTATTATCCTCTGCTTCGAATATGCATTACCATCTTGTCCTTCCATGCAAATAAATTGTACGGTGTAAGAATCAATTCTTTTGGAAATTCCATTTTCCTGCTGTCTTTAATCTTTGGTACCTGCAAAAAGCGTCTAGTGTGTATTTTCCTAGCAATCCGTTGAATCGAATACCATGTAAATGTGAATGAACCTACATAGATAAGATGTATCTAGAAAATGACACACACGGCTTGTAGAAGAAATGAGAAAAGACAGAAAAAAAAAGAGAGAGAATCAAAGAATTGTATTAATTGATTGAATGAATGATAAATTAGATGTGATATACTGTATATAACTCAACTAATGTGCACTGGAAGAGAATCCAATGCACCATAGTAGTTTTCTAGAGTGATATGGACACACACTGAGAGTTACGATTGTTAAGTGACACCTAATCTGAGTTAACTAGCCTCTCAGTATTCAATTAACTGATTGAAACAAAGTGAAGTGAGGGTAATGTGCTAGTCTAGTGATAAACCCAAGGAAAATTCACATTAGCAGTGATGATCCCAATGCTACATAGTGATGGAACCAATGTGGCATCAATAATCCACTCAACTAATCCAACTGAAGTGTGAACTCAAGATAATATTCTCCTATAATGTAGGAAAAAGAATATTCTCCCTAAATTATAGGATACTAAATAATGACTAATAAACATAGGGAAAACCTTAGGAAAAATAAATCCTAGGTGTGTGTGAAGTATCTCCAATAGGATATGTTGTAGGGGCTAGTCGACCTGGTCGACTAGACCTGATGGTTGACTAAGAACGTGTTGGTCGACCAACATAGTTATAAGTAGAAGTTAGTCAGAGTCTCCATTAACCGACTGACCCATGCAATCAATTACTTACAACTTCCTAAAAGAGGTATAAATAGACAAGCACATGAAGGCTCAAATAGCTTCATGTGAGAGGTTATATGTAATTATGTTGTAATCTTCTATCATATAATAAAATGATTGTTCTTTGGGCTCTCATTACTTGTGTATTTATTTACCTATGTCTATGTCTATGCATGTATCTCTATGATATCTATGTAAGGATATACTTGTAACTCTCCCTAATTTTCCCTAGATTACAACATTGGTTCCATTGCTAGTAGTAATGAAATTGGGCATGTAGAAGTTTACATAAATTCTAACTCTACAAGACATACACGAGTGGTGGGAGTGCGAAATTGAAAAATACATCAGAAAATACGCAGGAAGGAGTAACCTCTCACTAGCCGAAGAAAGGTTGCGGTTCTTTTTAGAGACACATGAAATATTCCTTGAAGCTATCCCATAAGAATTGTTTCAACACATTAGCATATCAGGTGATGCATAATTTGACACCCGATGAGAAGTTAGGCCTAAAGTTGATGAATGGAGGAAGAACGAATCTACACAACTGAATCGAAAGAATTATTGAAGATTATATTTTAGAACAAGCCATTGAAGATTGGACATCTCTCGATAAAATAAAAGAAACATTCTACACCAAATTACATGATGGATTTTTCTGCACGGTTCCAACATTTCTTCCTAAATTCCTCCTTGAAAAGGGATTCAGTGACATCATCGAATACTGACCAATATTAGTCACATTGTTACCAAATAGAAACTTCCATGAAATAGATGAAAAGTGGGAAGCATTTCTTGATGCAAAGTGAAAAGATACAAGAGAAGCCTAGGATTACTTCTTGAAGAAATAAATATGGCCAAGACTCCTGACTTAGAGTAATTCAAGTTGGAAATGGGGGGTCGGTTGAAACTGTGAGATGCCATAAAAAAAGTAGTGTTTCCCAATCCTAAATGTCATCAAGAGGGAAGCAAGCCCATAAGAAATCTGCAGATATCTAGAAAATAGAATGGGATAAAAGACAACATAATAGAGAAGAACTTCGTAACCAATTTAACAAAAAAAAGTCGAATAGAAAGATTTCTAGGGTGGGTCATCTTGGCAGAGTGCATGACCAGTCTGAGTAAGACAAATATTGATCATAGTTGGAAATAGTAGCAGCCGCGATGACACCCGACAAAAGTAGTGACACACAACTGGACATCCATCAATCGGTTGACGAACCAAAAAGTATGGATTATGAAGAATATGGGCCAGCTTTATGTACTTATCCTTCACCAAAAACAATTCCACGGATAAGATAATTTATCCAACAAAATATGTAGATCGACAACTAATATGCAAGATTATGGTACATAACGGATGACCAAGGAAACCTATGAGATGAATTGATTGTCAATCGAGAGCGAAATGAATTCAACAATATGATTATCCAAATTAAGGATCTCACCGACTCGACCCCCCTACCACATCTAATATTGAGAGAAGAAACTAACTATAGTCTAGAAGCAACGCAACCTTTGGAACAATGGTTAGTCGAATTTAAAGATCAAAGTTCTCAAACTGAGGATGTGTTTTCTGTACTCAAGAAGAAAAAACTATTCCTTGAGTACCATCCATTGTCAAATGCAAACAAACACCGACCAAAATATTCGATAGTTCAGTCGGAAGAAGTAGTAGCTCAAATATCAAGCAAATCGAGCATTCCTACCAAGAAAATCAAAATGGGATTCAACCACATCCCAATTTACAAAGGAGAGGATGACCCAAAATGACATCAGTTCGTATGTGAAAAGTTTTGGGATGCAACTAATATTACAGATGAGGTTAAGAAAATGGATCAATTCACAGTTGTGTTGCACCACCGCGCCTTAACATGGTTAATTAACCACACAGAAAATTAAACTCATTTAAAAGAAGAAATAAAGAATAAATTTCTAACATTCTTTAAAATTCAGGACATCACACATTTGACAACCCAAAATTTAAAAGAAATAAAACAAATTCTAGGAGAGTCATTAAGAGAATATGATAAGACATTCAAATATATACTAATTCAAATCCCGACGACGATTGATCAGAAATTGTTGGTCCAATGGTATGTAGCTGGGATACTTCCAAGAATCTATTCTCCACTATGCTTATATGAGATAACCAACTGTGAATATGTGCTATAGAAGGCACAACAAGTTGATTCAAATGATGATACCTTGTAGACTTCCTTGATGATGGAGAGGCTTGAGGAGAAAATAGAACATTTGAAACAAACAATAAAAATTCTATCTATACGACACAATGACATATGGTGCACCACATGCACCCAGGAAGGACACACAAAATACAATTGTCACCTAAATGAGCACACACAAACAACAAACGTCCACTGAATACAATCTCAAAAATACAGTAATATATGTTAATTCTTAACTGATTATAATATACATTATTGTCCACATAATCTGAAAAAAATGAAGTGGTGCCACATATGTGAAGCTTTAGATCATTGAACATCATAATTCCATCTAAATGCTCAAAATCAAAATAATATACGAACAATCTACCACACAGAAACCACCGATCAAGCAAAAAACTATGGTTGAAGAGATTATTACTATGGTGGTCGTGGTCGAGGTCGAGGGATTTGGAAGTCGAGGTCGAGGTTTTGGATGACCATATTGCTTTAGTTGTTGGAAAAATGATCATGACAGTGTAGATTTGCATATAAAAGATATAATTGATATGAAATTTTGAAACATATGTGGCATTGGATATCACTCTTTAGAATACTTCCCAATAGTACTCGACAAAATCATACCAAGGGAAAATGTGAATCTACTACACGCAGTATCCAAGGAAGAGGTGAAGATCTCCGAAAACTTACATATTGTTACACGGTTGAGTGGAGGACGATATATTCACACTAAACCACAAAATTACCAAATAAATAAGCCTAACAACTTCCCAAACCCATATAAAGAAGAGAAAATAATGAGAGAAGATCTTAAATTCTTCAAGAACACCACAGAAGATCAACAAAACCCAAGAGGTCGAAATGAAGATTCCATCCAATAATTATTGCAACTACTCAAAGAAAAAAAATCAATAGGTAGACTGTTGGATCTACTCAACATATTGTGAGAATACAAAGATGGTCAAAAAACAACCAAGGATGAAAATCACCTTTCTTATAAAAGAAAATATTACAATCCATGAGTCGACTTGGAGATTGAGGGAATAATGTTCAATCAGGTACTCATTGATTTTGGTTCACAAGTCAATATTATACCATGAGAAACATGGGTACGAATGGGTAGACCCAACCTAGAACCCACATTGAATTATTTTAAGTTAGTTGATCAAATATTAATACAACCAATTGGAATATTGAGAAATTTCGACACTCAAATTATGGGAATGCCAAATTTGGTGGACTTCAAAGTGATCGAACTTTTCAAAGGAATGCCATCATATGAATCTCTTTTTGGTCATCCATGGGGTCAATGAATGAAATAAACTATCTCCCTGGAAAGAGATAGAATTAATTTGGAAGGGAGTGGGAAAAAAATAATTATTCCCATGGATCCAAAGGAAGGAAAACCATGGATGGAGTTGTGGGATGAAGATCAAGAATTTAGATTCCTATATCAGATAAACAATGAACAAAAACCTTATACGTAATCGACTACAGAAGGATAAATTTTGAGAGAATATCCCATGTCAGTCAAGAATAATTCTGACTCCTCCTTATACAACTGAAAACTGAAAATCACGAAGAACATGTGAAAGATTTCTGATCTATTAAAGTTATTCCAAAGAAACATATTAAAACATGCTAATCAATTCAGGTTGTACCAAAAGTAAATGACAAAACAACATAAAAAAATCCCACTCTTATTCTGACCGACAATCAGATAAGAAAACCCTTGCGATATAGTGAATGACATACCCCTTTGACCCATGTTGAAGAGGTGCAAAAATCCATAAGAGATCAAGGAAGGACACAGAAAATTGTGGAAAATTTCACAGGCCAAGCTACAAGATGGTGGGAAACACATTCCCCCCGATTAAAAACATGGATGACTGTGTCGACATACTTTGTTGAAAGACTCAGAGAAAACAAATTATCCAAATATGTAGATATTCCCACATTCAAAATCGGCTACGGCCCAGTAGAACATATTAAATGTTGTGAAAGTGAATGGATAAAGATAGTATATAAAGATGAAAGGGTATGGCCCCTTATGTTTCCAATACATTATATGAGATACTAAGAAAATGGTATAATATTGAAGAAGCCCAAGGCCATACTTCAAACTGGATTGAAATCAAAGAAAATTTTGTGCAAGACTTCGAATTTAATCCAGTAGAGGAACACTTGAAAGATGCATCACATCAAATAAAAATATTTCTATAAAGTCCTTCACCAGTTGTACAGAAATAAAAAGAAAATATGTCGGTCAATAGAGGACCAACATTGACTTGAAATTTTGTGTTGGTAGAAAACAAAGAAATCTCGACTAGACGGAGGATCAACATTGAGAATATAAAATGGCTAGGACAGAGCTTCCAATGGAAGAAAGACCATCCAAAACTGCAGAATCATGTGAATTCAGTTTCATGGAACACAAAGAAGACCAGGAACATTCCGACTTCCCAATAAGTCTTACAAAAATTGAAGAAGGAGAATTCCATCTCAACGAATCTAAGCCACTAGAATGGATGGATGTGGAAATCCAAACAAAGGAATTCGACATAACAAATGATGATAGACCAAAAATGGTAAGAACAGGGGTTATTGGTCTGAAAAGAAAACAACTGACATAATCAATCTACTAAAATAATATCGAGATGTTTTTTCATGTGACTACAAGGTTTTGAAAGGACTTGTAGAGGAAATAGGTGAAATGAAGATTGAAATGATTCAAGGAGGAAAACCAATCCAAAATCGATGGTACAAGTTAGCGCATAAATATAAATACATCGTTCAAAAAGAGATTGAAGGAATTCTACAAGTTGACATTATTTATCCTATCGACAAGGAAAAAATGGACAGCCCCCATGGTGGTGCAGCCAAATAATCATGATCCTAAGAAATTGAGAATTTGTGTCAATTTTTGGGGACTCAAAAAATAGTCTGTGATAGATCCATTCCCCACCCATTTTGTTGATGAAATCATAAATGAAGTCTCTATTCAAAAATGATATTCATTTACTGACAGGTTATCAGGATATAATCAATTGTTAATAGCAAAAAAATATTAGGAAAAAACAACATTTGTGTCATAATTTGGATATTTTTCATATAGAGTAATTCCATTTGGACTGAAGAATGCGCCAATAGTTTTTTTGAGAATAGTAGTCAAATCATTTCAAGAGTATATCTACAAAAACATGGATGTATACTTTGACAACTAGACAATCTATAGTCTATTCAAAAATCACATACAATGGCTTCGACTTATGCTAGAACGCTGCAGACAGATTCAATTATCATTAAAGATCAGGAAATGTATATTTTCCGCACCTATTGGAATCCTTTTAGAACATGTAGTATGTAAATATGGGGTAAAGGTCGACATGGCTAAGATTAAGTTTATCCTTGATCTAAAACCACCCGTGAATAAAAAATAGATCAAAAATATATTGGGTCATATTGGCTATTATAGAAAGTTTATATGCCACTACTCAAACATCACCTTCCTAATGGATGATATTTTGTGAAAATATGTTGAATTGAAATGCAGCCAAGACTTCCAAGAATCCTTCAAATTTTTAAAGAAGAAGTTGGTCGAAGCACCCATTCTCAAATTTCCAGATTGGTCGAGAAAATTTTGTGTCCATGTCGATGGGTCCCATGTAGTTGTCAGGTCAGTTTTAGCTCAACCATACGATGACACAATGGATCACCCAAATGCGTATGCAAGTAGGAAGCTGGATAAATCAGAAATAAACTACTCAACTATGGAAAGGGAAGCTCTATCAATGATTTTTTCTCTACAAACATTTCGTCACTATTTACTTGCAAATCCCTTTACATTTTTTAGAGACCATCAAGCATTGAAATACTTTGTCAATAAACCAGTTCATCAAGGAAATATTTGTCGTTGGTTACTATTATTTCACGAATTTGAGTTCGATCTAATCATACGACTAGGGAAAAAGAATGTTCGACTTGGTCACCTTTCACGACTAGAAATAGGAGAAGCTCTGATAGGAATCGACGATGACCTTCTAGATGCGCACTTATTTAGAGTCGAATTTACACCTAAATATTTAGAATATATTACCAATTTATTAGAAGAGGCCCT
>SNQJ01S0036247.1:35660-70012 GCA_010110895.2 Picea sitchensis
GCACCATTCACAATCATTAACCGATACTTATACAAAATGGGAATGGATGATGTTTTAAGAAGATGCATTCCAGAACATGAATTGGAGGATATCATCAATGAAGCTCAGGCAGGAGTAGCTGGAGGAAATTTTTAGGTCGTTACAACAACCAGAAATGTACTACAAGAAAGACTGTGGTGGTCGAATTTGCATAAATAATGTCGAGATCAAATAAAAAAATGTGATAGTTGTCAAAGGATTGTTCAAACTTTGTGGAAAAATGAAATTCCACTAAGTTCAATAAACTCTAATCAAGATTTTGAAATTTGGGTTATCGACTTCATCGAGCCATTTCCACAGACGGAAAGAAGAAATGGTTCCAAGTACATCATTACTGCAGTCAAGTATGTGATAAAGTGGGAAAAAGATGGACCTGTTGAATCTTATACCAAAGAAGTAGCAGCTAAATTCATCCATGAGAACATAATTACAATGTTTGTCTTTCCTATGACATTAATCAATGACTAGGGAACTCACTTTGTGAATGAAAAAATTAAACTTATACTGGATTTTTTTTTATCAACCATAGAAAAAAGACAACTTATCACCCACAAGCAAATGGGGAAGTCGAATCATTTAATAAAACATTACACAAGGGGAATAAAAAAAAAATTGGCATAAAAAAAGATTGTTGGGACGATAATATTCCTGCAATCCTCTGGGCATATATATCATCATTTAAAATATAGATGGGGAAGAATATGTTCAAACTAGTCTACGACAAGGAAGTTTCTATACTGCTACAATTTTGGACTAATTCCAACAAGGTCACAACTGTGGAAAAATTTGAAGAGAGAAAAAACATGAACTACCGACTATACCAAATAAACAAGCTAGAAGAAGAGAGGTTAATAGTGATCCATCACCAAGAGGTTCAAAAGAAACAACAAAATGCGTGGCATGATCTTCACATAAAGAAAAAGGATATAAAATATGGAGACTTAGTCTTAATGTATGACAATTTCATAAAAGTCAAACCCAAAAGTTGGAAACAACATGTGTTAGTGAAATTATATGCATAATATATTACCAAACATAAATTATTGACCGAGATTCATAATCAATAGATTTTTTACACTGTATGTGCCCACAACAGGGGTTTATCTATGTCTGATGGGTATAGCTCAATCAATAAAACAATCAATAATAAAACAATCAATAATAAAACACTATGTTTTAGAATATCTGAATGCTTCACACAACTTCAAACTCAGAAGATAAAATTGATGGAAAAACTTTCAAATAAGCACTCAATTGAAAATTTTCTTGCTTAGATGACAAGTCGGTTCATTATAGGCTCATGAAATGGAGAGATGAACTTAGATCTTGCTTCTTGTATCATTTTAAATAGTAATCAACAATCCACTTTATTCACTCTTAGAAAGAAATCAATCATAACTCTATCAATTCCAATTGAACCTTATTTAATACAGGAAACAATCAATATAATTGAGAAACTTCATTATATGGAGCATGAAGGTGAGAGATGAAGTCTTGTGGTTCCTGTATCTACTAAGAACAACACAGTAATAAATTCAAAACAATAACATTTGCTTACTTAAAAATCCCACACATCTATAAAAAATTTATCAATTAAATATCAATCTGCAGAAATGGAAATGGAATTATCTATTCTACTCAATGTATAACCATTTACTCACACTGATTAAAAATCAAATAAATCTGTATTGTACTTAGAATGTATTTAAAATCATCTGCAACACTCACAACTATTAAGTGTTCACACTCACACAATTGAATTACAACACACAAAGACAGATACAAGGAGGTTTACCTTGGTTGGGGCGGTGGGCCCTTGCCGAACCAACAAGGTACCTCTAAAAAAATGTTAGTCTAAAGCACTTTACTCATTCCCATGAATTGCACACAATATCATCTATATTCCTTCAATTGATTGATTGAATCAGTAGTTAAACATTTCATTCATCATAACAATGTGTATATTTATCCCCTACTTACTACTTCTTCCTTCATATTTATACAAGGAAATTCAATGGAGATGGATCAGAAAAAATCCCCCAACTCAGAATTCGTTTAAACTGTTTATGCACAAAATCTGGGTTTTTCATCAGATATTACAAATTTGGGTTAAAGATCCTTCGATATCTCTCTACCCATTGTGAATTTTGAGAAACGATTTATGGGTTTTGTAGCTGGATAGATTTTCCAAAAACCCATTTGATGTTTTTGTAATATAGTCTTCCATATAGACGAAAATCAAGGCGTAATATGGTAGTTTAGAAATATTTGATGATTTTAGGCTGAATCGTTCCCCTTGAGATGGAGGTCCATATGTGTGATCACGTAGAATGATAACACATGTTTCCACATGAAAACGATGCTATGGACAAAGCCCATGTCCCCAAATTTTGATATTCATATTTATCTTCATGCAAATCGAGGTGAAAATCTAGTACCAGAATCCTGTAGGATGCTGGTATCGGAATCCTGTAGGCAGGGGTTTAGTACTGGACTAGAACAATCATAATCTGGGTACTAGACCAACACAATGGTAGTACCAGATGGAGCTTGTCCCCGAAGAGGCATAGATCTGGTACCAGAAGAGGCACAAAGATGGTATCGAAAGAGGCGCAAAGATGGTATCAGATGAGCACAGAGTACCGGATCAGGCAGAGTACCGGATCAGCGGGTTGTTGTAGTACTAGACTAGTGGTAGTACCAGATGGAGCTTCTTAATTAATATTCAAATTAATTAGGAGCATAATAATCATTAATTATTCAATTCTAACCATTAATAAACCACATAAATCATGATTAAATGATTATTACCTCATGTACAAAACAATTGTTAAATGACATGTCTGTTGAGGAAAATAGGAAGAGAGTGCATATGTATGAGTAAAAATTGGTTAGTATATGGGACAAGATAAGGCAATTGGAGGTGACAAAAAGGAGGCTCAACATTTCCCCCATGCCTTATCCATTCCATGTCCTCATGCAACAATGATCTTCAAAATTTCAAAATTGATGATACTCTTCAATCAATCAAGCATTCCTTGAAGTTCCACCTTTCTTCAGCTCCTTAAGTTCCCTTTTAAGTAACATTCTATACAATATAAACCTCCTATCCTATGCTTCACACTTCTTACCCATGGAAAAGGAGTTATGATGGAAAAGTGGAGTCATGAGTAATAGATTAGATCTGTTAGTGATTTGACGTTAAGTCTTATCCAATTTGTTGTGGATCATAGTTAGGAGAAAGGGCTGGATGTGACTCTAATATGATTATAGGATAGTGGCCAAGATTTTTCCTAACGACTTTGGCTAATAGCCCCCCTGGCTAGATTACCTTTAAAATAAAAGTGATATAAGCATAGTTTTGTTGGAGTTACTTCACACACACCTAGGATTTCTTTTTCCTAAGGTTTTTATTTGTTTATTATTCATAATTAGTGATTATCCAGTATCTTGTATTTTAGGAGAGAATATTCCACCTAGAGAATATTCTCTTTCAGTTCACACTTCAGTTTGACTAGTTGAGTTGAGTTTAGATGTTGCATTGGGATCATCACCATGCAACAATGGGATCATCACCATGATAATTCTAACTTTCCTTGGTATCATCACCAGAGTGGCTCATTAGCCTTTATTCCTTGAGTTAACTCCTCACTACTTTCTGCTCAGCTAGTTAACTGAAGACTAGTTGACTAGCTAACTCAACTAGGTGGCAGTTCACTCTCGTAACTTCCTAAGAGACTAGAATAGGTGGCAGTTCACTCCCGTAACTACTAGTGGGTGTCCTATTCTCTCTAGACTACAACTATGGTGACTTGGTTCACCTCAAGTCGAAATCATTTAGTTATACAGAGTATATCATGTGTAAATTATTCATTATTCAAAACGGTTAATGAGAATTCTTCCATTCTTTCTCTCCTTCTTCTTCCTTTTCCAATTATGTCTACAAATGTGTGTATTATTGTTTATCTATATCTATTCTATGTAGGTTCAAAATATTTACATGGTATCAAAGTTAACGAACTGCTAAGCAAAAGCTACACCAATTTTTTTTGCAGGTACAAAAGATTGAAGACAATGAAAAGATGGAATTCCAAAAAGAATTCATTCTTACACCTTACAACTATTTTGCATGGAAGGAGAAAATAGCCATGCATCTCTGATACAGAGGGTTGTACAGGTTAACCATGAATACATATACAGAGTTGAAATTAGCCATAGAAACATCCAACTACTTAAATTGCATGGATGAGGCACTCAGAACAATTTGCAGTCTTATCTCTCCCAATCTCCTTTTTCACATATCTTCCTGTACAACTCCCAATGAAGCCTGGAAAATCTTGGAAGGGATATTTGGAAAACAAGAAGAGATGAGGGGACACATTCTAGAGGTGGAGCTGCTCACATTGGATCCAAAAATCTTTGACAATATCCAAGATTTCTTTACAAAATTCAAGGATTTACTGTCGCAACTCAAAGCTTGCGGGGTTCGACGAAGGAGAAAAAAAAGGTTCTTACTATTCTCTCCATGCTTGGTCCTAAATTATTTGTATTCATATCCACATTCCATACTATCATATTCATATCTGGAGCCACCTAGAATATGCCTTCTCTTGAGGACTTTATCGAATCCTTGACACAAGAGAAAACCAAGCTCATCAACATGGGTGCAATCCAAGGCCCAAGGGCACATGCACTCACTGTGCATGATGGAAGAAAAAAATATCATGAATATAAATATAAAGATAAGAAGAAATCTCATTCACATACGAAGAAGGAAGGGTACACAAAACCTTTCACCGATGCCTCCGGATCCAAAGGAGAAAAGGGAAGAAAAGGAGAGAAATGAACATACTGTCACAAAGGATTCCATTCAGAATCCGCATGCATGAAAAAACAAATAGATCTGATGTCTAAAATACTTCAGCAAAACATCCTTGGATATCGCATCCCTGAGGGTGCAAAGAAGAAGAAGCCAAAAGATTTGAATTCCAAGAAAGGCAATTCTAGCCATGCCTTGATTGCCATCAACTCCTCTCTCGATGCTTGGATCATAGATTCAAGAGAATCACATCACATGGCTGCCTCAGAAGATGTCTATTCTTCATTGGATTCATGCAAAGGTCCTCCTATTCTAATGGGGGACAACTCTTCTGTCGAAGTTGCCGACAAAGGAAGGATTGAACTCACCAACAGAAGTTTCGAGAATGTGTTGCATGTTCCCAAGTTTTCTGTCAACCTTCTCTCCGTGTATCAGATGAAAAATTCTGGCATCGGAAAGAAAGTCATATTCACACCAAATTACATGGACATCTATGACATGCAAACCAACTCCAGGGTTGCTACCAGTGAGGTAAATCATTAGTCTAGATTGTATACATTTTCTGAATTCATTGAACCTGATTCAACTTTACTTCTTACTCATGCTGATGAAAGTAGTAGGATATGGCACGAAATATTTGGACATTTGAATTTCAGATACATGCAATAGATTAGCAAGAACAGATTAGTTGATGGTATACTAGACATCCATTTCTCCAAGGGAGTATATGAGGGATGTGTTCTCGGAAAACACCCTCAAGAGAAATTCGACAAAGGAAAGTCTCAACGAGCTTCCGCACCTTTAGATCTGATCCACAGTGACCTCATGGGTCCTTTTCCACATACATCCATCAACAAAGAGAGGTTTGTTCTCATTTTTGTTGATGATTTCTCACGTTTTACTTGGATCTACTTTGTTAGGAAAAAGTCTGAGGTCTTTCAACACTTCAAAGAGTTAAAATCCTTGGTTGAGACACAGTCTGGAAAGAATATCAAAGTCATACGAACTGATAACGGGGGATAGTATGTGAATCATGAAATCCACAATCTTTTCCATGAGGTAGGGATTCAGTTGCAGCATACAATTCCCTACACTCTGTAGCAAAACAAAGTTGTTGAGTGGAAAAATCGATCTCTAAAGGAGATGGCATCTTGCATGTTGCATGGAAAGTCACTACCGTAGAGACTATGGGCTGAAGAACTTAACTGTGAAACATACATCCAAAAAATATCTCCCCATAGATCTGTCAAGGATAAGACCTCCTTCAAGGCTTGGAGCGGCCTCAAACCGGAAGTGACCCACTTTCGTATTTTTGGTTCATGTGCATGGGCCAAGATTCCCTCTGAAAAGAGGAAGGCACTTGATCCACAGAGAACTGAGTGCATTTTTGTTGGATACCCTGACGGTGTGAAGGGATATCGACTTATTGATATTTCCTCGGATCGGCTCATCATTGAGAATAATGTCCAATTTGAGGAAAGTGTCTCGCATGCACCTCAACAGTCGCATGCAAACACTTTCATTCTTCCACCTGTTTAAGATGATGAACATGCACATGACGACTCTTCTTCAGATGAGAGTTCTAATTAAGAGGAATAAGATGATTTAGATTCAGATTCAGAGTCAGTATAGTCGGATGTAGATTTAGAGCATCTAGATGTAGTTGCAGAGCCAGAGAAGAGGCCCAAGTGGGCACAAACTACTCTTCAGGATGCAGGGGATCTCATCGGTGATCCAACAGATACTAGGAGGACTCGATATGATTTTAAGGAGCCTCTTGTTGCACTCACTTCCACTGAACCATTTCCCTCCAGGCATCTTTTCTTGGCTCAATATTCCGATTCACAACCTTATGGGGAGGCTGTTGGAAATCCCTTTTAGGAATCCACCATGCAGGAGGAGTACAAATCCCTCCTCGAGAACCATACTTGGGATCTGGTTCCCCTTCCTTCTGGGAGGAAAATTTTCAGATACAGATGGGTCTACAGGACCAAGAGCACAATGGATGGACAAATCAACAAATACAAAGACAACCTTGTTACCAAAGGCTTTCAACAGGTTCATGGTATTGACTATTATGAGACCTTATCTCCAGTAGTGAAGATGGATTCCATTCGATTGGCCCTTGCCATTGCGGCAACCAAGGGATGGGAATTCCATCAGATGGACTTGAAGAATGAGGAGATCTTCATGGAGAATCCCTAGGGATTTATGCAAGACTCATCTTTGGTCTGTCGACTGAAGAAGTCACTTTATGGCCTCAAAAAGGCTCTGAGGGAATGGTATGCAAAGATGGACTCCTACCTATTGTCACAGAACTTTGTACGTTGTAAATCAGACCCTAATGTATACATGCTTAGGATGAATGATTCACTTCTACTTTTAGTTCTGTATGTCGATGATTTGTTGATCATCGGTTGCTCGACTTCAGTGATTGCTATAGTCAAGAGGATTCTTCATGAAATTTTTTTGATGATGGAAATGGGTCCACTACACTTCTTCCTTAGACTTGAGATCAGTCAAGATGCATTAGGCATCAAACTGTCTCAAGCCAAGTATGCATGAGATCTCCTTGAGATATTTCACATGACAGACTGCAAGTCTTCTCCGACTCCTTTCCTATCAGGAGTCGAAATTTAGGATGGTCGAGAGACTCCATTGGTTGATAGCACATTGTACAAACAGCTAGTGGGGAGCTTGTTGTATCTCACACACTCCAGACCAGAACTCTCATATGCAGTTGGCACATTTTCCAGGTTCATGCAAGAGCCGCATGGGCTACATTGGAAAGATGCAAAGCATATCTTTCGATACGTACAAGGCACCATCACCTTTGGGATTTATTATGCAGTAGACTCTACATTAAATATCATTGGGTTTATTGATTTTGACTGGGCTAGCGATAGCATTGATCACAAGTCCACATCTGGTTACTCACTCAGTGTTGGTTCCAGGCCTATTTGTTGGTCGAGCAAGAAGAAAGCTTCCATTGTTCTACCTTCAGCCGAGGTAGAGTACAGAGGGGTGGTTAACATAACCATTCAGGCTATGTGGCTACAATAGTTTCTCACTGAGTTGGGCATTCAGTTTCATCGACCGATCGTCATCCCATGTGACAACCAGAGCACTCTGAAGTTCTGCAGAGATCCATTTCAGAGGTAGCGGATGAAGCACATAAAGATCCACATGAACTACATCCAGGACTTAGTACACACGGGGATCATTGACTTACAGTTCTATTCTTTAGAAGAACATATGACAAACATTTTCACCAAGACCTTCACTAAGCAGAAATTCCATTCTCTACGAGGTCATCTTGGAGTGAAGCACACAATTGCCTAGAAACTATAGTTCTTATTTTTATATACATTGTACCTTGAGGGGGGGGTTTCCCATGAGTTTTTCCCTCTTTCCTCACTTTATTTTCAGTGTATATTTTGTACTTGGGTACCTAACATGGCCTCGTTGCTGGGACCCAATCTTTATTTTCACCATAGTGATGTTTAGGGGGGGTGTTGGAGTTACTTCACACACACCTAAGATTTCTTTTTCCTAAGATTTTTATTTGTTTATTAGTCATAATTATTCATTATACAGTCTCCTATATTTTAGGAGAGAATATTCCACCTGGAGAATATTCTCTTTCAATTCACACTTCAGTTTGACTAGTTGAGTTGAGTTTAGATGTTGCATTGGGATCAACACCATGCAACATTGGGATCATCACCATGCTAATTCGACCTTGCCTTGGTATCATCACCATGCTAATTCGACCTTGCCTTGGTATCATCACCAAAGTGGTGCATTATCCTTGATTCTGTGAGTTAACTCCTCACTACTTTCTGTTCAGTTAGTTAACTGAAGACTAGTTACTAGTTAACTCAACTAGGTGGCAGTTCACTCCTCTAACTGCCCGAGAGACTAGAATAGGTGGAAGTTCACTACCATAACTGCTGGTGTGTGTCCAGATCACTCTAGACCACCACTATGGAGACTTAGTTCACCTCAAGTTGAACTCATTTAGTTATACAGAGTATATCATGTGTAAATTATTCATTATTCAAAACGGTTATTGAGAATTCTTCCATTCTTTCTCTCCTTCTTCTTCTTTTTCCAATTCTCTCTGCAAATGTGTGTATTATTTTTTAGCTAGATCTATTCTGTGAAGATTCAACACATTTACAATTTTATATCTCATTTGAAGAGAGGAACACATAAAATAATAAATTCCAAGATGATTAACTCATTTCTTATCCAAGTTTTTAGAGATGAAGTTCTTCTTTCTTAGGTAAGGTGAATTACATATATTGAGGGTTCCACTTTCATGCAAAACTATTTATTTTAAAGATAGAAACCTAAAGTGGATACTTGAAGGTTATTAGGAACATCATTAAAGATATATAAAGGTCATCTCCTAGCCTTGATTTGATAATGATTTCTTTAGAATGAGACCCAAGGGTTTTTGTTCATTTTTAGGTGTGCCACTTTATATTTTTCAACTCCCTTTACCCGGCATAGCCCCACTACCAGCATGCATGTTCAGTACCCCGATGGGTTTACCTTAGTACCATACAAGCATAGTCCCGCTACTAACAAACCTATTCAGTACCTCAGCGGGTTTACTTGTACTTCCTGATACTTCCTTTTTATTAGATTACTCAACATATTTAGAATGATGTATACTGTTCATTGACAACTTTAGAGTATAAGTAAGGCAGGTGGTACGAGAGTGTTTTAGAGTTATTAGGCACATAATTAATTTCTTGCAATTATCCCAAGGGTGACATCATCCACATTAGAATTAAATCTCAACTATTCAATGTATAATGGAACATCTTGGATAATGACTAAGAGGTCCCTCTAGTTAATCCTATTAGTTTTCTCATGAAAGTTCATTGAGGTTTTGCAAGGGTGATCGAACACATGAGGTTTTCATCAGTACCTCCCAAGAGAAACTTGTAAAGATAAACTTAGATAAGAAATTGTTGAATCAACTAGGTTAGTATTAGACATAATGGTGCCACCAATTTTCAATGGATATTTTAATTATTAATCACTTTTTCTTAATGATGAGGTAATAAGGCAGGTGCACTCATTATCATATAGAGATTAATGTGAAAATATCTTCTTAAAGGATAGCAAGGATGATTCATTTAGGGGTGAGTGTAACAATGTAGGAGGAAGATGTAGTAAAGAACAGTTCAACACAAGACTTAAATGATCCTTGATAGAAAGAACATGAAAATGTTAGCTCATACCTCCAATTACCTAAAGTGAAAAAAAAGATCATATCACTTTGGATTCAGTACCAGATAAGTAATGGAGCAGGTTTATGTGGTACCGGAACAGATAGTACTAGAACATGATAGTACCAGAACAAGATTATGTAGTACCAGAACATGATAATACCGGGATAATATTTTGTAGTACCAGAATATATAGTACCAGGACAGGATAGTACCAAAATAGAGAAGTATCGGAACATAGATCTACAGTACTAGAACAAAGCAGTACCAGAACATAATTCTTTATTACCTGAACATAGCAGCACCAGAACAAAATTTTGTAGTACCGGAACCGAGAAGTACTAGAACAAAAACACAAAAATAAGTAACAAGGGGCAGAAACATAGTGACAAGATGGATAATTTTTGCTCATTCATGATGGAAACCACTTCACAAAGGAATCCAGTGATAATAGGATGGATTCATTGGTATTCTTAGAAAACAAGGGTGGAATACACATGGAAGTTGCACTTAAAATGATGGTGATATTGATAGATTAAGATGGAAACTGTACATGAAAATAACCAAACATTTTAGCACATAATTTATATAATCCTTAATGGAATAATGTAATAACCATCTCATACCTCCATTCCCTAAAGTGTGCTTTCTTTAAATAAGGGAAATACCAAGTATAGAACAATGTTACCAAAATTCCACCACTAGTACCGGACCACAGACTTAGTACCGGATGACCACAAGCTTAGTATCGGACCACCACAGGCTTAGTACCAGACCACCAAAGAAAATGTTTTCTTCGGTACTGGATGAAAATTTTATGAGGTATCTAAAGATGTATTCTGCAAACTGGAATTTGTAGGATTCTCCTTGTGGCTGGCATACTCTAAGTATCAAGTTGTAGAAGATGCTAGCAATTACTGTTGTTGTAGGAAGAAACATATGAATTTGTTCTATTGAAGTATCACGCTGGAAAATTTGCAATCAACACACTGATGTAGGAATGTTGAGATTGCAACATAAATGTCATAAAATGATTGAGTTTCAAGATCTGTAACAAGAAAGAAAATGTAGTTGGGAAACCTCCTTTTGAGATGTAGGAACCTCCTCTTTTTGGAACCAAACTAACCACCGCTTCTGTTGCCACTTCCATTTTATTAGAAAATAAACCTAACTACTACTGTCTCAGAAGCCACTCCCCCATGCCTAAGGTTTTGGATTCCCTCATGAAAACAATGTCAAATGCTAAAAAAAAGGTTGCTCAGAGGGTTGCAAAAATCAGCTAAAAACAAACCAATAGAACCAATTAAAACTAGATTTTTATTCATGCTTACAAACAAAAAATTCAGGGAAAATGTCAAAAGTTTAATTATTAACTATGAATAAAATAGTTTGGAATTAACATTCATTTTTAATTTCTATTAAAAATATCACTTAATCAATCATCCTTGTGAAATAGTGGTCTTAAAATAGATAGGTAATGATAAAGCACAAATGCATTTTTTTTAACAACTTAAGGAAAAAGAAAAAAATTGAAGAAATAGGTCATGAAGCACTCCCTTAAGTGTTATCTTCTATTGGCAAGGATTCCTTCTCTTATTTTGAAACCCTTCCAGTATTATGTGTGCATTCAAAGGATGAAGATATTACCTTCTCATAAAATTCCAAACAAAATTATCACAACTTTTAGAAAGAAATCTACTATAGGAACAAAAGATCTTAAACCAATTTCTTTATTAGATTTTGAAATTCCCATTTATGAAAAGTATGAAAGATATGTTTCATTTTACTTATGTGCAACATTTATTTATTTATTTACTTATCCTACTCTAATTGGAAAAAATAAAATGTCCTTCAAGTATAGGAATACTTCAAGTGAAGCCATGTGCGCAACATGGTTAGAAATATATCCATACTCAGGTTTAAAAGATAAATTTTAGTGCATACCAGAGTATGAAGGACCAACTTCTTTGATGATGATATCAAGAGGTAATGAAAAATAAAAGAGTGGTGTGACCTAATAACTAATTGAAACCATATTTCAATAGGATCACGATATTCTTTTTTCTCTTGTTTGTTTAGGTCACACTGAATGTCTTCCTCTACCCTGCTATGCAAATTATGCTCTTCAAAATGATTGATATTTGGAGTACATATAGGATCTACTAAAAGGCATGTAGATAAATCCTCAATTTCAGGTTCCAATGGTTGCTCTCCATTGAGTTCTATCCATGATTCTTTATTCTCCTCAACAAATTGACAAGAGGAATCCAACGAGACTTCTAAATCTTCTTGTGGAGAGACAACTAAATTATTGTTTGTTGCCAAGATATTCTCTTCTTGAGAGGAGGATATCCCAATTTTTTATAGGATAAATTTCTTGAGGAACATTCTTCAATCCCTTAATCATCCTTGAATTACTCTAGCTAGTTGATGATCCATGTCTCGCAACACAAATTAGTACTCAGGGGTTCTTAGAGCACCCCCAAACATGATTTATCATCAAAGATCCAAATTTTAAAACAATTTGCAAAAGTAAAACAAACCAAACTTGAAGTCCTTGCATTACTGGACCCTACTGTCACCAACGTATCAGTTCGCACAAGTTATCCCATCATAAATAAAACTAAATTTCCATAAATAAAAACACACTTGCATCAAAAGAAGAGAGGACAACCTAACTTTGGAGCAACCCCACCAAAGTGGATGCGGGGGCTCTTCCTTCACATCTTACCCTCTTCTCTCTACCCTTAGGTCATCCATAAAACCAATCCAAAACCATTAAAACAATCTAATTCAAATACTAACTATTACCGTTTACAACTTCCCGACAACGACGCCAAAATGTTAGTGCAATTATATGCATAATATATTACCAAACATAAATTATCGACCAAGATTCGTAATCATTAGATTTGTTACACTATATGTGCCAAAAATAGGTGGTTTATCTATGTCTAGTGAGTAAAGCTCAATCAAGAAAACAATCAATAACAAAACAATCTGTTTTAGAATATCTAAATGCTTCACACAACTTCAAACTTAGAAGATAAAAATGATGGAAAAACTCTCAAACAAGAACTCAATTGAAAAGGTTCTTGCTTAGATGACAAGCCAGTTCATTATAGGCTAATGAAATGGAGAGATGAACTTAGATCTTGCTTCTTATAGAATTTTAAATAGTAATCAACAATCCACTTTATTCACTCTTAGAAAGAAATCAATCATAACTCTATCAATTCCAATTGAACCTTCTTTAATACAAGAAACAATCAATATAATTGAGAGACTTCATTATATGGAGCATGAAGGTGAGAGATGAATTCTTGTGGTTCCTGTATCTACTAAGAACAACACATTCATAAATTCAAAACAATAACATTTTCGTACTTAACAATCCCACACATCTATCAAAGTTTTATCAATTAAATATCAATATGCAGAAATAGAAATGGATTTATCTATTCTTCTTAATGTATAACCATTTAATCACACTGATTCAAAATCAAATAAATCTATACTGTACTTAGAATGCATTTAAATAAAGATCATCTACAGCACACACAACTGTTAAAGTGTTGACATGGACAATTGACTTCTGACACAAAAGGCAGAATCTGGGGGAGGTTTAGTTTGGTTGGGGTGGTGGGCCCTTTCCTAACCAACAAGGTACCTCTAAAGAGATTGCAGACTAAAACACTTTATTCATTCCCATGAATTGCACAAAATATCATCTGTATTCCTTCAACTGATCGATTTAATCAACAGTTCAACATCTCATTCAACATAACAATGAAACATATTTCTCCTACTTACTAATTCTCTTCCTTAAAGGGAAGTTGATAGGATGGATTAGAACAAATCCCCCAACTCAGAATTCGTTGAAATTGTTTATGCACAAAATTTGGGTTTTTTCACTAGATATTACAAATTCGGGTTGAAGATCCTTCGATATCTCTCTACATGTTGTGAATTTTAGGAAACGACTAATGGGTTTTGTGTCTGGACAGATTTTTTAAAAACCAATTTGATGGTTTTGTAAGATATACTTCATATGCATGAATGGAAGGCACAATCTGGCAGTTTAGAAATAATTGATGATTTTAGGCTGAATAGTCACCCTGAGCTGGAGGTCAACACACGTGTGATATGGTGGGAATTATTCCCATGACACCACATGAAATTCTTCTATGGAAAAACCCATGTCCCCAAATTTTTTAGATTCATCTTTATATTCCCATAAATCGAGGTGCAAATCTAGTACCATAATCCTATAGGTTGTTGGTACTAGAATCCTGTTGGCAGGGGTTTAGTGTGGACTAACACATTCATAATATATGGGTAACATACAGTCTGATAGTATTCTGGGATGGATATAAAGATAGAAAGAGCCTGAATCTGAGGTATGAGGATGAGCATAGAGTACAGTTAAGTGAATTGCAGATTAGTGGAGTATCGATTGAGGCATAATCTTTTGGATTAGTGAGTTGTAGTACCAAACTAGTGGTAGTAATGGATGGAGATGCTTAATTAATAGTCAAAGTAATAAGCAACATAATGATCATTAATTATTCAATTCTAACCATTAATAAACCACATAAATAATGACTAAATGAATATTACCTCATGTACAAAACAATTGTTAAATGACATGTATGTTGAGGAAAATAAGCAGAGAGTGCATATGTATGAGGAAAAGTTGGTTAGGATATGGGAAAGATAGGGAAATTGGAGGTGACAAAAGGAGGCTCAACAACATGGTTGGGGCCTTATGTAGTGGAAGATATTCAACGGAATGGAGTGGTCAAAATTAGAACATTATTAGGGAAACCATTTAAGAAAGTAATTAATGGTGCATGTTTAAATAAGTATTAGGTATAAAATAAAAGAACCCTGTTGTCAAAATATAGAAGTTATATTGCCAATAGGAACAGACTAAATTGACTAATCATACTTATAAGAAATAAACCTTGCTTAAAATCAATAAAAAATAAAATAAAAATTCTAGGTATAGAATTGAAAGTTAAAGTATTTAAGGTATGCATAATGTTAAATGAAATGAAAATAAAAGTAAAATGGAGAAATAAACCCTTTGTCAAGCCCGAGAAAAAGTAGTAGACGATATTCTTGAAATTCCATGCCATCGATTGAATTAAGACAAATACCCATAAGAAGGTAATCAAGTGCTACTCCAATCGGTTCGTCGATCGAGGCTTGATTCGACCCAACCACGATTTCCAACAAACACTTGTTTGAATTACATGGAGCTAGTTCAAAAGAATCAACAAGGAGATAGAAGAAGGTGCTCAAAGAAGGAATTTAGGTCGAGAGACTAAAACAAGAGAAAAATAATAATATCTTGGAGGATGTAAAAGAAGTAGTGAAATTTGAATGGAGGATAGAACATATTTAGGAGTGAAGAGAACTCCCTAGAAGGATTTAGAGGGGAAATGGTCGGTAGGGTAGATCAAAAGATCAAAATCTGACAACAAATGAGGGCTCCAAAGGAAGAAAAGAAGAAGTCAGAACAACAATGTGACTTAGCCGTCAAACAAATCCAAATATCTCAAGAGTAGATGAATGCATCCTTAGAAACAAAACAAAATAATCTGAAAGGATTCAAGAAGAACATACATAAATTAACCAAAAAAAGATAGCACATTGAACTCTATGGTAAGTGAATGGCCAACCCATTTTTCATATGCATTTAGCAAATGTCAGATACAAAAGGTTGTAGACCACAATATAGAAAGGACAAGAAACTTGGCTATGGATAGAAAAATAAATGAAGTCGTCACCACATAGCTGGAAAAAGAAAGAGCAATAGAGAAACAACTATCACAACAAGGTAAGTGTGTGAGGAGGACACAAAGATGCAGGTTGGAAGCCCTGACCAGTGTAGCTAGTCACGTTGGGTCATATAAAATGGCCAGAGAACAACAATTTGACTAGGATTCAAGAACTTCTCTAACATAAAGTATAGCAGATAACGTTTACTTGATTTTTGAGTAAAAAATTTAAAGTCTCGAAGCACAACATGTGATCGACGCATTGTGTGATTTCATTCAACAAAAAAAGTAATCAACGCCTAATATTATTCAGGCTACCTTCAAAGTCATGACAGAAAGAGAAAACAACAAGGATGTAGATGGAAACATGGTCAGGGAAATCCAAACTGTGATCCCAGGTCAGGAAATGGTTCCTTAGAAGTCGGGTCGACCATATAAATATTTTTGTGTCCTCTTCTTGTGTTATTTTTTCTTTCTTCATCTTCTTCTTCTTCTCTTTTTGTTTCTCTTTTTCTACCAAATGTAAGAAACAAATCCCATATTGATTGGGACGAGCAAGGAATTTAGGTGGGGAGAGATGTTGTAGGAGCTAGTTGACCCTATCGACTTGAACCGACGGTCGACTTAGAACTTTTCAGTCGACCGACGTAGTTAGAAGTATAAGTCCATCCAGTCTCCTATTAATAATCAGACGATTTAAGTAGTTACAACTTCACAGAATAAGTATTAAATATAGACAAGCACATGAAATCACATAACTTCATGTGTGGCGGGTTATGTAATTTTGTTGTATTGTTCTATCATATAAAAAAAGGATTGTTCTTTGGGATCTCATTACTTGTGTATGTATTTACCTATGTCTATGTTTATGCATGTATATCTATGATGTCTATGTAAGGATCTACTAGCAACACTCCCTACTTTTCCCTAGATTACAATAGGACAAGATTTTTTCACATAACCCCTCATCCATTTTACTTTTTGTTGAGTATAACTTACCCAAGTGGGAATAGTCCATATTTTTAATATCCTCAAAGTAATTTACTACTTCGCAAGATGATGTATTTATTTCATCCACCCTATTATGCCATTTCCTAGCTTGGGCCTGCTTATGAAAAAAATAAGTATTTTTACATGGAAGCGACCTGAAACACAGGACTCATCTTCCACATGGTCTACTGGTAAGGTCCTAACCCACATAGGTAGATCAATGTATTAGGATGTAATGGGTCAATATTAATAAGACCTTTCTCAATAAAATAGAATAAAGTGGATGTAAGAAGACCTAATGAAGGCTTCCCTTCTAGAAGGATCTTCTCTAGATGCTTCTCTTAATGAACATATTTAGTATACATAGAATTGAGGGTATGAAAACCTAGCTTGGAGATTATTACCTTAAATGAGGAAGGAGGCTGGTTTACCTCGAGGAGCACATGAACATTGCTTCACAAGATCAAGTGCTTTCTATTACTATTTGTGCATATATTTCTGTGTATTGTGAAGATTATCTTGGATATTTCTTGTTATTACGCCATTTCTAGCATTTTATTTATACGCATATTTTGTATATTGGGTATCTTGCAAGTGGTATCGAGCACTTTCCTTGCTTAAAAAATTGTGGTGGCACTTGGAGGTAGAGGCATTATTCCGGCGTCTTTAAGCCACATAGATTTATCGTTATGTGCATAAAACCACAGTTGAGGGATTTATGCAGCGAGGGAAATACAAGTGGTTCCTTAAAGGCATACAAGTCTATTGGCCACCATAACAACCCTATTTGGTACCCCTTAGTGGTAAGCATGAGACCATAACCACCCTATGTCTGGATCATTTCTAAGATTTCACAGAGCCCTCTTTAGATAAACCCTATGTTTGAACATATGAATGTCTCAGAACAACCTTTCGAGGAAGATACTCTCTAATACACTGGAATTGTAGGTGGGTGAGTATTAGGCTAAAGAGTACAGTCTATCCTCCTTAGTTAGTGCCACAGGATAGGTAGAGTACCTCTATTGTTGGACCCAACACATATATGAGATAGTTATAGCACAGGGAAAACCTGTGTTTGTAGAACCCTTGAATACCTAACCCTTGGGGAACATAAACAAATTAGCCGGGCGAGATCTATTAACCGCATCTGTATTCGGGTTTCCAATTAAATACACATTTATTTCTGGTTGAGCATTTGAGAATTTCCTCTCTGTTGTATTCTTCAGATTGGAGTATAGCTCTGCAGGTGTAAAAAAAAATCTGGAATTTTTTCACCATTGTTTGAGACCTATTCCATTGGATTCATCTCTTCTCCCTTATCCCTTTCCATATCATTTGTCTTCAAAAAATTCTGACCCAGCCGGCTCCTTTTTAGTTCACCCATCATCATATATTACCATAACCAAAGGAACTAAGTCCTTCAACACCACACTGTCCGGGTTTGCCAGGACCAAGAGTGCAGCTTTCTTCGATGCTACTATTGCCTCGCGACACCTCTCATAGATACATCGGCAGGCTCCCAGCCATCTGATCCATGATGGTGATCAAACAGGCCCGACCACCTAATTTTGGAATCATCTTTTTCATCCTTTCTGCGCAAACTCAAACTCTCTACGATGACTCTTTTCTTGAGGGCATAAAAGTGAAGGTGGAAACTTCTTCCACATTCCTTTTATTATCACATTCAAGGGACATCGCCTTCCATGGTGGATGTAACCAAATTTGATGGCTTTCGGATCTACTTGTTGGGTCACACAAATGGAACAATTATTTCTCTCTCTGGCTACAGATGGCTTGAAAGCCAAACTATGGTATGTGGTGTTCTCCATCCAGATCAAACCCGTTATGGTGGCAATGGAAAAACTTCCCGTCAAGGGTAAATTTCTTGGACACACTTTGTTCTTAGGATTTATGAACTTGCTGACATGACCTTCCATTTGGGCCATTTGACAAAGGTGAAACAATCGGTGCGGAGTCAAGACTTCGTAGCTGCATTTGAGCGTGTGGCTTTTCGAACAGGGGGCATGGCTGATGCTTTCTTTAGAGAGTGATTTATTAGTGTGGCCTCAGGGGGGAGATTAGGGCACATGTCCTCATGAAACCGACCTGACGGGTGGACTTTTACCAAAAGAAGCTAAGAGAAGCACAACAAATTGTTTCCTCTCAAAGAGCCGTAAGCCTTCCTTTATCCATGCCCTAAACCAGTAAACCACACCACTCCCTCCTACCACCCAACTAAAATCCAAAAATTAACGAGGCCGTCCAGTTTTGAGACATAGGCTCAAAGGGCCCTCTGTTATAATTATGATGACAAATATTTCAGACCACAAATATAAGGAACAAAATCTCTTTACTTAGCCATCTCGAGGATATTCGGGAAGAGATGCTCGACAACCCCCTAAACCCGGTCTGCAATTTCTGAAATAAACCCTCCCTCGACCCTCACGAGTGGAACCAATCATTTAGGTCAATGCTCTCACAGGCTTCTACGCTTTGACTCTCAAGCTAATGGAGTTACATCAAGCACGTAAAGTTCATCATCTTGGTTGATTGTGGCATCACCCACAATTTTATTCATCGCCCGCATTGCCCGAGAGCCCATTGCTACATCCATCGCGTCAATAATTTCCAAATCATGATTGCCAATGGGTGGTTCTATAGAAATGTGGCTAATGAAAATGTGTGTCTCCAAATGAGTGACTACCACCTCAAATCCATATGTTTTCTATTGACATGGGCGGTTCCGACATTGTGTTGGGTGTCAGATGGCTAAGAACCTTGGGTCCCATTCTCATGGATTTTCAGAACTTAACCATGCAATTTGACCAAAGAGGAGGCCACAAACATAAATTTCAAGGAAGCACTGCGGGTTCTCATGAAATAATCGGTTCTCGCCATGGAGAAATTGCTCAAAAAGGTCATTGGTGTCATAGCCCAACTCCCACTCCATACAAACCCGCAAGATCCCCACCCATGCCCCAAGACCTCCAAGCCCCTCCTTTCTAAACATCAAACAGTGTTCTCCACTCCCCAAGGACTCCACTTTCCTTGGTGTCCATGATCATTTCATTCCCTTGTCCGGGAAACCTTCCCCCAATGCTCACGATCCATATAAGCCACTTGCAAAGAATTAAATTCTGTGAAAATGGTCGAGACTCACATACTTTGGCCAGTCATCCATCCTAGTATGACCGCCTCCTCTCAATCATCATGGTATTGAAGAAAAGGTTCTTGGAGGAATGTTTCGGCTTAGTGCTCAACAAACTAATACATCAAAGACAAATTTCCCATTCCTGTATTTATGACCTCTTGGATCAATTGAATTGGCCCAATTCTTCACCAAAACTTGATCTTCGCTCGGGCTATCACGGATCACATTATGAAAGAGTCACGACATTCCAAGGTGACCTTCCTAGCGCCATGAGGACCACTACAAGTTTTTGGTCATGCCCTTTGGTTTATTATCGCGCCCCCTCCACCCTTCAGACCCTCATGAACCATGTCTTGGCCTTTTATCATCATTTGTCTTGGATTTTCTTTGATGATATCTATTTCATAGTATGAGACATGGAAGACCATATTACTCATTGTGGATGGGATTCTCAACCTACTCTCTAAACACCAACTTTTCCTAAAGCAGTCCAAATGTTCATGGTAGATACGTCCCTCGTTGGAGGGTGGGCAAGGATAGGCGTCGAGGTGGATGAGAAAGATTAAACTATACAGGTACCAAAATACTCTCAAAACGTGGATTTTTGGGCCCTGGAGGTATTATCACCAAGTTCATTAAGGCTAATGGAAAGATTGCTTCACCTCTCACGACTCTCCTAAAGAACTCTTTCACTTGGACCCCGACCAAGGCACTCCGAAGCACTAGGCGCAGAGAGGCGATATGTGCACCACTCCGGTTTTGCCCCTTCCCGACTTCACAGAGACATTTTGTTGAATGTGATGCCTCGGGGAAAGAGGTGAAGCTATCCTTATACAGAGGGTTGACCTTTGGCTTCTCACTAACAAACATTTGTCCCGAAAGGATAATGGGAGAAAGTACATTTATGAAAGGAAATGTTGGCGATTCTACATCCCGTTGAATTATGGCATCCTTATCTCTTAGGGCAACAATTCCAAATTGGACCAACCATCAAAGCCTCAATTACTTTTTGGAACAACGTATTCCTCGGGAACGCTTGAAAATGGGGATCACTAAGCTCTTTGGATTATGAGATCATTTACAAGAAGGAAAAAGACAATGTCATGGTAGATGCATCCCGGAAATATGAAGGCGAAGGATCCTTTTTTTCTCTTTCCTTCATTGTACCAATTGGCTACAAGTTGTGCACCAAGGGAATGGCAAGACCCCAAAGTTCGCATCTAATCCAACAAAACTGCGAGAACAAGGCTCAGCTCCCCATGGTACTCTTGGCACGATGATGAGTTTTGATACAAAGGCTGCTTGTATTTAAGTAAACAATCCAAGCTCAAATCCATAGTACTATCTGAGCTTCATGCTACAACCGCAGTAGGGGCAGGGAGTTCCACTAAAACATATGATAAGTCAAACATTCTACTTTTTCACAGGATGGTATGAAACAGCAGCATCCATTAAGTTTCCCAGCTAAATGTAAGCAATTATGTCAGCGCCAAAAAGGGAGAAGCAGTCAAATCTCGAGGCACCCTCTAAGCGCTTCCGATTCCCACCTTATTTGGAAGGATATCTCTATGGAATTTATTCTGAACTTACCCAAATCGGAGATAAATGGAGTCCTTAATGGTGGTGGTGGATAAGCCTTTCAAGTATGCTCATTTTGTGCTCACTTCACCACCCATTTCTTGCATCGGGTGGCTCAAATGTTCATGGATAAGGTCTTCAAGCTTCATGTGCCAAACTCTATTGTTTCTGATGAGACCCAACTTTCACAAGCAATTTTTGGCAAGAACTGGCCCAAGCTACAAGACACCTGGTGCATCTCATTTCGACATCATCCAGGCGGATGGTCAAACGGAATTTATCAACAAGTGTTTGGAACATGCCTCGAGGTGCTACCTCTGAAAAACAACACCAATGGGCTCAATGGTTGCCCCTCACAGAATGGTGAACAACACTACACTGCTTCCATGCAGGCTGCTCGCATGACTCCTTTTAGGCGGTGTGGGCCGAGAATCCACCATCGGTTCTCTCATACTTACCTTGAAGGGTCCATGCGGTTGACCAAACCTTCTGATCCAAGGAGATATCGCCATTGCCATAAAGAGAACTTGTTTAGCGGCACGGGAGTAGAATGAAGCAGCAAGTAGACCAAGGTTGCTCTGAATGTCATTTCTTTGAAGGGGATCGAGTTTTAAAAGAATTTGCAACCATATAAGAAAACTTCCCTCGAAGGCTGAAGGCGATTATGAAGCTAGCACCCAAATTTTATAACCCTTACAGGTTCCTCTCAAGCATGTGGGACAAGTCGCATATCAGTTAGCTCTGCCAGTCTGATCCCGAGCTACATCATTTTCATGTTTCATGCTTGGAAGGTGATTGTAACCATTTGCCAAATTCAAACCAACCTTCGAGTTAAGTGAAAGGATCCATTTAGCTACAACCGAGGCAGTTTGGACCAGTAGGAGCCTCACATGTGAAGAACCATCAGGGAAGTGCTAGTCACGGTGGAAGATATGACTCGGCCCGGTCTGCCTTGGTAACCAACTACCATTATGATGATTTACATCTCAAGCCTTGAGGACAAGGTTATTTGCTTTGAAATTGGACATGTGGCTAAAGGTCCCTAACACTTTATGGAAATGAATCAATGTATTTAGATGTAATAAAGGTCAATATTAATGAGAGCTTTCAATAAAGATCTGAGGCGGATGTAAGAGGGCCTAATAGAAGCTTCCCTTCTAGAAAGGATCTTCCTCTAGATGCTTCTCATAATGAATTTACATTTAGTATAAATAAGGTGGGGAATTGTGAAAAGAAACCCTAGCTTGGAGTTATTATGTATGAGTGTTGCTGTTGGAGGTTTCCCCCTCGAAGAGACCTATGAACATTTCTTTTCATGAATCAAAGTGCTTTTCTATTTGCTATTTCCGTTATATCATTTACGTATTGTAGAGATTATGATGGATATTTCTTGTTATTACCTTTATTTCTGGCATTTATTTACATTGCGTATTTTATATGCTCGGTATCTTACTTGATCTCTTCATATTTTAACAACTTTAAATAATTTTCATAAGTGACTTGTTATTTCTTTAACAATCCAGGTTGTACATCCTGACTCTTTATCCTAGTATCCTTCTCTAGTGCTCCAACACTTCGATTTTCAAAGGCATAACAAAGTTTTTAACCCATTGCTTCATTGCAACTTTAACAAGTTTTGATTTATGTTCCTAAATACGAACCAATGAACTTGAGATCCATTGACTCCATATATGAGAGATAATAGGAAAATTATATCTTACATTGAAAGCTAATATTGGCTCATTACCACTTAATTGGGGCATATTAGATTAGTAATGTTATTTTATTTATGTAGTTTAGGCCATTAGTTGTAATTTAGATTAGTAATGTTATTTTGTTGCCTTAGCCATTTAGGCCATTAAACCTCTAGTCTCCTATATATACCAAAGGAGACATTTTCATTTTAGATCATCTTGGACTTAAGACATTTTAAGTGGTAAAAGGAGGTTGCCCCTCGAGAGGCTTATTATCGATATTACTCTTTGTCCAAGGTGTGGAGTACTTTTCCTAAGGTTTTTTTGTACTATATTGATGTTTGGTTCTTGCTTTTCAGTATGAGCTCTCCAAGGTCTTGGGGTTTAAGCTGCTACATTTGAGACCATGCCATTTGGAATTTTTATTTCTGCTTTCACTAGCGTTCAAAAGGAACCCCTTAAAGGGATTTTTAGTAGGCGGATCAAGGTACATTGAAGTTTAAAATTTCGATCCTGAGGCATTATACTTTGGAGATACAACACATCCAATATAGGGTTATATGGAATCATCCTGAAATGAGTCCATTGAAATTTCGATATATAAAGAGCCGTTCTGTAACGTTTCCGACCTTGCCCTATGGATACAATTTACAGAAATTAGTATTGTATCACATTATTTAAAAGTTTAGCTTCTAGGTATTCTTAAATTTGTAGATACACACCTGTGTAAGATAGAATTATCTGACTAGCCATTGACTAGTCAGAAGGTGTTCTAGGTAAAACAATCATAACCCTTCTTCCTAAAATTATCCAAATTAGGTGGGACTGGTTTCATTGGATCGTGGACAGTCACATGAGTATTTTGGGTGCGAGTTAGAATTTGATATCAATTATTTGTATGTGGAGACGACCTATACAAGTAGGCTCTCCTGGAAGGGTCAAAAATCAACAAGTTGTGAGGGAAGTTACCATAAATTCCCTTGGCACATCAATTTGATGGGACTTGCATTGGCATTTAGGGAAGAAATATGCTCAGGAGAACTACCTAAAGGAAGGAACTGTACCAGGAAGGGCGAGCTTGGGAGATATATGAGAATAAAATATTATCCTATGGAACCACCTCAAAATCAAGACTCAAAAGTGACATTTGGCCAACATACCACCAAAGGGAACTTCTACACCAAATAAGCCTCCAGAAAATCCCTGCTTGGACTCTTATTGAAATTGAAGAAATGTAAGTAGGGACATAAAATGAACTACAAAATAAGATGAATTCAATGGGAAGCTAAAAGTGGATTGATTACGAAATAAGGTGGATTCAATGGAAGATAAGATAGATTCAATGGACACTAAGATATATGGGTTAAAAGGGAGATGTGGAAGTAATGAAAAATTTCATAACAGAGAGAAGACACACACAGAGAGTGAAAATGCATCCATAAGAATTAAAGCTGATGGGCCACAGGAAGGTGAATCAAAAGAATGGAGAAACTCCAACTTTAGTTTGAAGACCAACCAAGTTCCTAAGATTCTGACATGAGGAAGTTTGATGAAGGACCCAATCACATGGAGTACTTAGGATGGAGAAATTCTTTGATCTCATAGTAGTACTTACATACACAAAGAAAGTGGGCCTTTTTTTATATTTAGAACCTAATCAATTTGTTTGGTCGATGGCTTTGTTCTGTAAATCCCTTGTCACTTGGAAAATTTTCAGGAAAGAAATGATAGCACACTATGGGATACAAGGAGGCAACACCTTCTTTTGTGAATTGATGGAAATCTCAAGCAAAGGGTTGATTCTAGAGCACATTGAAAACTGCAGATTGAATATAAGGTAACCGATATTCGAGATAAACGCCTGATTGATGTATTCATAGGAACTTTAAAGAGCCTGTAAGCATGAGGTTAGCCTTTGGGAACCCAAATCATTGGAGAATGCATTCAATTCAGGAAGAAATGTTGAAAGTAAAAATATGGCTATATGGCTGCTAGAAGGACCTATCCTAACATCTATGGAGAGAATAATGTTCCTAATTATAAAACACATAAACCTACAAGGTTGACACCTCAACAATTGGAAAGAAAACAAAGGTTTATGCTTTAATTGTGAGCTGTCAAGTCTGATGGGACACTAAGTGTGGTGAGGAAGAGGGGTATTCTACATGGGTGTGAGAGAGGGAAGAACAAGAACAGAACCAACAGGAGATGGAAAAGAAAGCGTAGAAACAATTTCATCCCCAGAAGGAGTTAGCCTCACGATATAGGTAATGTGCATTGGTTGGAATTAGCACTCCTCAGAGCCCCTCGAGTCCCGGAAGGATGCATCAAAAATAAAAGGTAATAGTCCTAATTGATTACTGTAGCACTCATAATTTCATCCAACATAGATGTTGTAAGATCTCAATTGCTTTGTATGTATAGTATGAGGAGTTTCAAGTAATAGTTCTTGAGATGGAGGAACTATCAATTTCTCGGGGGAAAATGTAATAAGATCAATCTTACTATGGGAATATGTAATGAATAGTCCAATGATTGCTATACCCATGGGTGGATGTTTTGGAATCAATGGTTACAATCATTAGGAACAATGGTTTTAAATTTTCAATAACTTTGTAGAAATTTTGTGGAAGGAAAGGAATTGAGTTGAGGAGAGGTATCCGCGAGGGGAAGCCAGTAGGAATTGATAAGCTCTAATGGCATGACAAAATTATTGAAAAGGGGCATCAAGGCATTATTGCAAAATATGCTCACTAGATGTTCAAACACATCTAAGCTATCTATTCCTCAAGATCTCAGAAAGGATCATTGATAAGCATTCCAAAGTATTTAGGAATATTCCCAAAGGTCTCCCTGAAAACTTCGAAATCAACAATCTAGAATTGCTATTCAGGGTATTCCTCCTAACATCAGACCATACATATACCCATACTTGGAAGAGTGAAATTGAGCGCATGGTTGAAGAAATGTTAGAATTTTGGCATCATTAGACCTAGCCAAAAAGTTCTTACCTTTTGATGGTAATGGTATTAAGGAAAGATAGCTCATGGTGTATGTGTCCTGGATTATGAGAGCTCAAGATCCTCTTCAAGATGGATTTCCATTCAAAACGTTGACTGGAATTGTTAGATGAACTACATGGAGCAATCTATTTCTAAAAATTAAGTTCTAAGATTCAGGGGAGTATCATGGTCGGAATGAAATGAAGATATCCCAAAAGAGCATTACAGGAGCTCAGAGGGAAAACATTATGATTTTTAGTCATGCCTTTGGCCTTCAAATGCACCTTCCACATTCCAAGGTTAGAGCGTGAATTCCATTTTCAAGTTCCTCCTTATTTGTGTTAGTATTTTTGATGATATACTAATATAGCAAGTCTTGGGAGGATCATGCAGCATGTTGACAAGGTTACTACAACTACTAAAGGGAGCAACAACTATATGTAAACCATCCAAATGTTTCTTTGGAGTAAAGGAGGTAGAGTATTTATGGTCATATTGTATCTCCTTTAGAGGGTATCAGGTAGACCCTAACAAGATTAAGGCCATGATGGACTGGCGGTCCCAAACATTCTACAAAAATCTTAAGAGTTTTTTGGGTTTTAATGATTACTACACATAGGTTTGTTGAACTATGGAAGGCAGCAACACCCTTTAAGGAACTATTAACTAAGAAGGATGCATTTCACGGACTCGAGCAACCTATCGTTGAACAACTTAAAGAGGTGATGTGTAAATCTCACGTCTTGACCTCAGTTCACAACAACCTTTATTGTGGAATGTGATGCATCGGAAATGGAATTAGTCTTGTCCTAATGCAAGAAGGGAAGGCCCATGGCTTTTGAAGTCGACCACTCAAAGGGAAGGGCTTACACAAACCCATTTATGAGAAGGAAGTGATGGCAATACTACATGCATTGAAGAATGGCGTCCTTACATAATAGGTAGGCCCTTCAGGTCAAAAGCAGATCATGATAGTCTTAAATACTTCTTGGAACAAAGAGACTATCTTAGGAAGAACAACAAAATGGGTAACGAATCACGGTTATGATTACAGAATCGTCTTTAAAAAGGGGAAACAAAATGTTATGGCAGATGCACTCTCAAAAGAAGGATGAATATAAACAGAGGCCTTTCAACCATGCTATCTCGATCATCCAACTTGATTGGATAATAGAAACAAAGGATGAATGGAAGAATGGCCGAAAAAAGTGTGGACTCATTGAAAGGTTCTTGACCCAGGGGATGGTATGAATGCATTTACATGTAAAAATGATTCACTATGGTACAGATAAACTTATATTTATATAAGAACTCCCAACTCAAACCAAGGTGCTGTGGGTACACACCTCTCAGAGTGGGAGGCACTGAGATTTTGAAACCACCCTTAGGGTGAAGGATTTTTTGGGATGGCCTTAAAGCGATGTTCAAGGGTTTGTGTGGCGGAATGTTTGGTTTGCCAACAAAATAAGGTGAAACAATTAAGACCCGGGTCTTTTACAACCATTATCCATCCCAAGTCAGTAGCTAGGAGGAGGTTTCCATACGTTCCATCAGGGAACACTGAAGTCTGAAGGAAAGGGATATCTATCATGGTGATTGTTGATAGATTGACCAAATGCACACACTTTTGTGCACTCTATAACTAAAGCTATTATAGTTTCCATTGCATTCATGGAGGCAGTTCAAAGCTATTTGGTGTGAAGTGGCGGAGATCCCACATGTCCATGTAGTTTTACTGGGTGAGAATTGTTTTCTTGTTTTGGGTACTCAATGATTGGCTCATAGCTCATCCTATCATCCCACTACAATCGTTGGACAAACCGAGATGAAGTGAACAAATGTGGAGGATGCCTTAGATTCTTTGTCTCACGATGAAGCAAAGCACAATGCTCGGACAGTAGTTACCCATGGCGGAATGGTGGTATAACACTTCCTTTCACCATGCAGCAAGGTAACATTTATGGCACTTTATGGATACCATATCTTCCATCACTTCTTCTCTAAAAGAAAAATCCTAGGTTCAAGTGGTGGAAGATCACATCCAGAATCAACAGCAACTTCTCCAAGTCTTAAAGGACAAACTGACCATAGCTTTCAAGTACTGTAGAAACAACAAAGGATCAACATTGTGGTTTTTGAAGTAGGGGGTTGGGTATTTTAAGACTACAACCATACAAGCGGATGTCCCTCAAGCAAGCCATGAAGGATAGTAAATTATCACCAAACTACTATTTCCCTTATAAGGTTTTGCAAAAGGTTGGTACTATGGAATACAAGTTGAAGTTTTTCGTCTTCACAAGTACACTGAGTTTTCCATCTTTCATGCTTAAAGAAATTTATAGGTGACAAGATCCCAGTTCAAACTATATTTACCAGAACTTGACGGGAAGGAAAAGGCGTGTGTGGAACTGAAGCCATCAACGTACAAGAATTCGCCAGATGAGGAATATATTCATTTTAGAGTATCTCATTAAAATGGAGGAAACTACCCGGTGGGAATTTGGGAGAGATGAGTCTTTTATCTGAAGCATCGAGGAGTTACATCAAGCGTTTAGGACAACACTTGTCTCAAGGGAGGGCATGTTAAGCCCTAATATTGGCTTAACACACCACTTCTTAATTGGAGGACTTATTAGATTAAGTAATGTATTTTATTATTATATTAGGCTTTGATAGGTAGTTGTAATTAGATTAGTAATGTTATTTTATTTATATAGGCTTTAGGCCATTAAACCTCCTAGTCTCCCACCACATATACAAAGGAGACATTTTCATTTTAGATCATCTTGGACTTGAACATTTAGAGTGGGGTAGGAGGTTGCAACATTTAAGTGGGGTAAAAGGAGGTTGCCCCCTCGAAGAGGCTTATTATCTGATATTATCTCTTTGTCAAGGCGTTGAGTACTTTTCTAGAGGTTTTTGTATGCTATATTGATGTTTGGTTCTTAACATCTTCTCCATCCATAGAGGATTAAACCCGAATGAGATGGGTCCCAAATTTCTTCTTTTACAAAACTTATGGAAATGGGTCCGTGAACCGATATGGAAAAAGGAATTATGGATGAATATAAGGTACCTGATAGAGATAGAAAGTAAATAATAATAAGGAAACAATCTAACTTGAATACTATATGACCAGGTACCACTCTGCTATTATTTCAAGTAAATTGGCCCTTAGTTGGAGGAACATCCATTAGGTCCAAAACAAACATCAAATCCTCGATTTTTTCTCTAGAGGGATCCTGAACTATTGAACCCCCTCTTTTTTTCTTCAAATGGATTGTAGTGTTAAAATCCCCTACAATTATATAATGTTGAGTAACTCTACATTCCTCCAAGCCTAGGAGGGAGTCCCAACATTATGTTTTTTACCAATAGTTATTTGGCATGTAAACATTGAAAATATGATAGAACATACCTGAGGGAAGATGAAATAATTTAACCATTATTGAACATAAATCTTATGCATCTTCTTCTGACTAAAATATGTTGGGGTTCCAAAGAGTACAAATTCCCCCTAAGGCCCGTCTCAAACTTTTAGTGATTCCATTTCTTTTCTTCCATATTTGTTTCATTTCTTGAAGAGATTATGAGTCCTTTAAATTTGTCTCATGGATCAGAAGGATTTTAGGTTTTTCTATTCTGAACAATTTTCCCATTACTTCTTTTTTATCCTTACTTCCCATTCCTCTACAATTCCAGGACATTAATTTCATTATTTACTTGATTATTTTCTTTCCCCCCATTTAGAGGGATGGGACAATGCTTGGGACAACCCTTTTAGAGGTTGGGCATGCAATCTCCATTTTTCCCATGTTTTTTGAATATCCCTTCAAAAGTGGCTTGAATACCTAGTTATTTATCTATGTCTACTTCATTTTCCCTTCTATTCTGATTGGATCTTCGTCCCAATTTTTTCTGTGTGGTGCTTTGAGAAACCTCTTTCAATTATTCCTCTGATTCTTCTCGATTAAATTCCTCTAAGATTTTTGGGATCCATGAGATAGAGTGGATTAAAATTTTACTTGGAGTTGGATCTCCACGTTGGGGGCAGGTAAAATCTAAAGAGATCTTAGAATTTTCCTTTTCTTGTAACCATGTTTTACCTCCTTCTTCTATTTCCTTTCCCCCTTCTCTTGATTCCCTAGTATTTTCCTTCATATTTTCTTAAACCTCATATTTATTTCTACTTGATTCCCCCCACGATCCCATCCTCATGTAGATATAGGATTTTGAGGGTAGGAAGGGGAGGTATTTCCCTCCTGAGGTTGATCTTGTTGATGAACCACTTCCTTCCCAACAAAATTCTTCCTTTTTAGTTGTTTCCACTATTCTTAGGCACTTTCCTCTGGTTGATCTATGTTTTTATGTGAGCATTTTTTAGCAAAGTCTCCATATTCATGAAAAGTTTTTCATTTGAAATGGAATTGCTCATAATCCACTTTCTAGATATAATTCTAGTTATCCAAAGTTAGTTGAATAACTTGTAGAAACCCTTTTTCTAGATCTACCTCTACACGGATTCTTTCATAGGCTTGAATTCCTTCTCGTCATTCTGCTCGATCAATAAATCTTCCCAATATGTTCCCAATACTTCAAAGAGTTTCATTATTCCAACAATGCAAATGAAGGAATGGAAGGTGTACCCAAACCAAAACCGCAGAGGGGATGTCATTTTATGGAATGAATTTAGGCATCCATTTATTCAAATGCATGCCCCTTGATCCTATAAATTATCGTCCACTCCTAAAAATGAGATCCCGATATTCCTTATTTTCAAACAAAAACACAAAAACAACTTACCACAGAAAGATGAGGAAATATTTCCTTGGCTTGTTTTCATCCAATTCATATATATCCATTGATCCATGGACCTTGAAGGTGGAAATAACCTATTAAAAATTCAAATAAGTCAATTTTTGGATAGGTGCAGGGAAAAAGGGCATCCAGATGAAGAGTGCATCGAATCCTTCAGGATCGCATCCAACGTTTTCATGAATTTGGTGGGCACAATATTGACTAATTTGGTATAGGAAGCGATCAAATCCTAAAAGGAAACACTGTATGATGGAGGAGGGGACGTCCGGGGGGGGAACACCCCCCAAACCTGAGGCCATGCTTTAGTATTTCATTGAACAACTGCATAAAACAATTCATGGCCACAAAGAAACCCTAACCTTAGAGCTAAATTATCCTTAGTTCATCCCAAGAATCAATAATAATGAAATTATTATTAGAAGAGATTTTAAATTTTATGAAAATATATTGGCATACAAGCCTAATTTGTAATTTGTTCCATCTTTGACCTGCGACCCATCTTGAGAGTTTGTGCTATATTATGTTCCTATTATGTTTTTTATTTATTTTTCAGGTCGTGATATTGAGGATGAAAATTCACCTCCTCCTACTCACCTTCCTCCAGATGAGTCCATTGAACATGAAACTTCATTAGCACCATCACCTCCCAGATGGGTTCGTTCAATAGGAGAAGCAACTGGTGATCTTGTTAGCGATCCTTCATATTAGTGTTAGACTCATTCATAGTTCTAGGGATCCTCTTCTCTTTTGGATCAATTTTCAGAGAATCATGATCTAGAAACATTTGTAGAAGTTTTATGTCATCCATATTGGGACATAACATTGAATGAAGAGTATCTCTCTTTAATGGTGAACGATACATGGGATATTGTACCTCTTTCGAAAGGAATAAATCTAGTCAGATGTAAATGAATGTATAGAAATAATTATGCATCATATGTAAGTGTTTATAGACATAAGGCTCGATTAGTAGATAAATGAATCTTTCAGGTTTAAGGCATTGGCGATAATGAAATTTTTTCCCCCATAGAGAAAATTAATTCCATCCTCATTCTATCCCTATCCCTTGCAACCACACATAAATAGGAGGTCCATCAGATGGATGTCAAATATTCCTTCTTCCATGGGGTTTTTTAATAATAAATCTACATGGAACAACCTCCTGGATATGTTAAGAATGACTCCAGCCTTGTTTTCCAGCTTAAGAAATATCTTTATGGTCTTAAGAAATCTCCTTGAGCCTTGTATACCATAATGGACAACTTTCTTCTTGAAACTAGATTTTCTAGATGCCATTATGATCCTAATTTCTATATCAAGAAAGTAGGAAGCCATATCATAATACTTTTTATTTATGTTTTCGACCTTATCCTCACCGATAGTGACCCTAAACTTTTAACCCATGTAAAATCTAGCCTTAAAAAAAAATTGAAATAGAATACATAAGATATTTGCATTATTTCCTTGGCCTCCAAGTATTGAAAACCAAGGAAGGAATATTTCTTTCCTATTCTAAGTATTCTTGTTACCTTCTTCATCACTTTCACATGGATGATTCTAAGCCAACCCCTTCTCCTTTCTAGTCTAGAGTCAAAAAAAATTCCACTTGTACTTCTCCCAAATTTGATGCCACCTTGTACCGTCAGGTAGTTGGTAGTCTCTTATATTTGACTCATACCTATATTGATACTTCCTTTGTTGTTAGCATTGTTCCCTGATATATGAGAAAAACCCATGAAATCCACTGGAAAGAAGATAAAATGATACTTTAGTATGTTTGAGGAAAAATTTAGTTCGGGATACATTATAGTTCATGGGGGACTTCTTTGTTGGTTGGTTTCACTGATTAAGATTGCATCTAAGACCTTGATGATTGAAATTATACTACAAGTTATGATTTCAACCTTGGTTTTGGACCTATCACTTGGGTTTGTAATAAACAATAGTCTATTTCTCTTTCTTTATAAGAACCAGAGTACTGAGAAACAGTTAATGCAAGTCAAGAATCTGTGTGGCTTTGAAAATTCCTTTCAACATTTGGATTCCAACAAAAACAACTTCAACCACCCTCTAGTGTGACAATAAAAGTTTCTTCAAGCTCATTAATGGTCCATTTCAAAATCAGTGAAAGAAACACACTAAGAGACACATGCACTTCATCAAAAATCTCATTCATGTTCGAGTTATTGAAGTTCTCTTTTTCCCTATAGAATATCAAGTTGCAGACATTTTCACAAAGTCTCTTATAGAAGGGATTTTTTCTAAACTTTAATCTATGTTAGCAGTTCATGAAGTTGTCATTAACGAGGGATAAGATCTAATGTCTCCTTCCTTCTCCTATTGTGACTCCTTTGTAAATCCTTTAATCCTATATCAAGTTGTTGTTAAGAGGGGATGTTGGGATATTTAGACACTTAGGAGATAATTAAGATCAACTTGGTCTAATGTGTCATTAAGTTAAAATGTGTTTATTAGTGTGTTTATTTAGTACGCATTAGTATGCATTTGTAATCTGATGGTCACAATATGTTCATGATATAGAATGATCCAACGAATCATATTCTCCTTGATATTAATTACTACATTGATCTATGGATTAACACCTAATTTGTCCATGATCTTTATTTAAAAAACATGAAGGTTCATTTGTCGATGATCGATTGTGAGAAAATCTATGTAATACATTTTATTTTGAATTAATAAATTTCCTCAAGCGTCCACATTGGTTGGGGCTATGCATGTTTCCCCATAGGGGTTTTACCACGTAAAACAATTGACGTGTTGATTTTTGATCTAGTTGTGTACGTTGTTAGTAAAGGTGTTCGTCCTCTCTTGGAATACCTATGTTTTGGAACACTTCCAATAGATATTTTGATACTATCATGTAGCTCATAGTTTTCTTACAAAAACATTTAGAGAAAGTCCTATAAAATAGCCTCCCCCATCAAAATCAAAATACTTTATCCTACATCATCTTGGAAGAGTATCTTGTAGGTGAAACATGTCCCTCCAAAGATCGGAAAATTTAAGAGTTTATTAACTTCAAAAAACATTATAATAAAGGTGGATGCTCGAAGATAGTGGAGTTATCCTCCACCACTTCTTTGATGATCCATTTCCCAAGTTCCATAAACATACACTCTTCTTCTCATGTTCCAACATCATACCCTCTTTGGAACGTCTATCAACTTCAGTGTTATGCTCCTTGTAGACATGAATAAATGAGAGA
>SNQJ01S0036248.1:24243-54783 GCA_010110895.2 Picea sitchensis
ACTTTTAAGAAATGGAAAGCTTTGGTTGAGAATGAGACAGGAAAAAGGTTGAAGTGTCTCAGATCAAACAATGGAGGTGAATATTGTAGCAAGGAGTTTGATGATTACTGTTCATACCATGGGATTCGTAGAGAGAAGACAGCTCCATGAACACCACAAGAAAATGGTGTGTCAGAAAGGATGAATATGACAATCATAAAGCGTGCAAGGAGTATGAGATTGCATGCTGGTCTGCCCTTACAGTGATGGGCATATGTTGTAGATACTATTGTTTACTTAATAAATAGAGGACCTTCAAGCTCTTTGGATGGTGAAATTCCAGAGGAGGAATGGAGAGGTAAAAAGGTAAACTATTCTTTTTTGAAGACTTTCGGTTGTGAAACATTTGTCCATATTGATAAAAAAAATAGAACAAAGCTTGAGGAAAAATACAAGAAGTGTACCTTTATTGGATACAGTGTTAATGATTTTGGTTATCTCTTATGGGATTATGAAAATCACAAAATCATTAGGAGTAGATATGTCATATTCAATGAGAAGGTCATGTACAAAGATCAGTTGCAGGGAAAGATACAAGAACAAGAAAAACCAGAATACACAGTGCTTGATGAGATCACTGAAAATGAAATTCCAAAGGAACCAGAAAATCAAAATGTACAACAACAGGAGCAACAAGTACCTTAAAATCCTGCAAGTGTTGCTAGAATATCTACCAGGTTAAGTAGACCCCCTGAACGATACTCTCCTTCATTGTATTATTTATTGTTGACTGATTATGGTGAACCAAAATGTTATGAAGAGACAATGTAGGTAGACACCAAAAAGAAGTGGGAGAAAGGAATGAAAGAGGAAATGAATTCCCTGAAAAATAACCAGACTTGGGATTTGGTTTAGTTTCCTGTAGTAAAAAGAGCATTATAGAATAAATGGGTTTACGAGTTGAAGGAAGAATATGGAGGAAAAAAGCGGTACAAGGCTAGACTTGTTGTAAAGGGGTTTGCACAAAATAAAGGTATAGATTTTGATGAAATATTTTATCCTGTTGTTAAAATGACTTCAATTAGGACTATTTTAAGTCTTGTGGAAGTATAAGATTTGCATCTTGAACAATTAGATGTAAAAACAACTTTTCTCAATGGGGATTTGGAGGAAGAGATTTATATGCAACATTTTTCTTCCACCATGGAGGGTTTCTTGGGCGTGTGAGAGAGATTTTCTTCAAGAGAGACAAGCTCGAGACCAAAATTTCTATACTCAGACTTTGTCGAGGACATGCACTGAAAAAATGATCAAGAACAACCTGCTCTGATACCACTGATCCAGATTTATTTTTGGCACGAAATGAGAGTAGAGATATAATAAAGAAATGCACAGAGATATCACAGATATTCAATAATGTAACAAAAACATATCAGATATGCAACCATAAACAAAAATATATAGTAATACACGATTTCTATTAATGAAAGAAATGTACAGAGACTGTAAAAATACAGAGTGGAAGACTCGCTAGAATGGTGACAGCTTATCTCTGAGAGGAGATGTGACGGCTACTCGCCTTCGTAAGAAGATGATTACAATGAGCCTTTGAAATAATTTTTACAATAAACAGGAATTCATAAAACCCTAGACATCCAAAAACCTAACCCTAGGAGATGAAGTGCCAAAAGTCATGTGGGCCCCGTTTGGGTAAGTTAGTACACCAACTTCCCGGGGTCATAACTTTTGCATACGATCTCCGTTTTAGGCATATGATAACCTGTTGGAAAGGTATCATCGGGGATATTTATTTTGGGGTCTCACTCATGCCTTTGGATATTATTGAGAAGCTTGATCCATAAGAAAATTCATTTAGTCCCTCAAAATTGCCCCGAGAGTTAAAACTGCTAAAACTAGTAAATTGCTAAAATTGCAAGAAAAATGATTTGAGCCAGTTGGAGAAGGTGGGTGGCCACCGATATCCACCTAGATCAATCCTCCCTCCTTAGGAAGCAATGGTATCCATTGCATTGAGTGCCCTGGGGAGAGGAAAAAGTGTTTGCTGAATTTGAATCTTGGCGAGTTGCTTGCCTTGCTGGAGACGTCACACTGCTTGGTTTGTGGAAGGATATCACAAGTATGTGGTTGGAAGGGTTGGATATTTTTAACCAGTCTGGATACATGATATTCTTTTGTGAAGAATGAATCTTTACACTTTGCTACAATCTTGTCAACCTGCTTCTGTTGGATAGAAGGTGCTTGGGCCGAGGCTGTAGTGGTTACGATATCTTTTTGTTCACCTTTTGAATAGATTGTGAAGAAGCTAAATTTTGTAGTATGAGGTACTACCTTGCAACACGTTTTAGGTGGAACAATAGTCAGAACTACCTCTGGTATTCTATAGAGATGACCCCCCAGAGAAATAATGACACTATGAGGTCGAGGCTCATAAACAACATGGCACTTCCAAATATATGGCTAGCCTAAGAGAACATCATAGACATCCAGTGGGGCAACACAACATAATACCTCATCCTTGAAGGGCTGGATGGTATATGACAATCGACACTGCTGGTTGACACGAAGATATCATCCTTGGTGAAGCCACTCGATGTTGTATTGTGGTGTTATCGACAATCCCAACTGTTTGGCGACCTTTGGTGAGATGAGGTTCTTCTTGCTTCCGTTATAAACAATAAAATGCAGCCGGGTCCCCTTAACCCACATCTGTAAATGAAAAAGGTGCTCCCCCTCTTCAGGATCTGTTGGTTCTTCTGGTTGAATTACCATGGTCGTGACAATAACAGTGGGGTCTGCGTCGATGATCTGTCTTTTACTAGTCATTTCAGAATCATATTCAGAATCAGTGTTCAACTCCTTGTCTTTGATCCTGTCCACCAATGACTGTTTTGAGCGACATTCATTGGTGTTGTGCCAAGGGATTTTGTGAAAATCTCACCATTTTTCGGTGTCCTTCTTTGTCTTCCCGTGACCCTTCCTTTCCTATGGCTTGGATTAGTTTTCGGGAGGCTGTTTGTTAGGGTCGTCTTTGTCATACTTAGTTATTGAGGATTTACAGACCCAAATTCCCATTTGTTCTGGTGCTTAAATTTCTTCTCGATTTTAACAATATATCGATAAGCAGCGCTGAGTGATGAGATATATGAATAATCCATTTTAGTTTGGATGTATATATGTATATCCCCACAGTATTTCAGAACCAAATGTCATTCAGAGTCTTTGATACCCAGCTTGGTGTGCAAGGTATGGAAGGTATTGGTGAACTCCGGAACTGCTTGGCCCCTCTCTTGCTGTAGTGTGGTCCATCTCATGTACTGGTCCTCATAGTTTCCAATAGGGTAATACTGTTCCTTTACCACATCCAGAAAAAAATCCCAAGTGGGCTCAACCCCATATATTCCAGAATCCTCTATGGATATTTTCTTCTAGTAAGTTTCCCACCAATGTTTGACACAGGGGAGAGATTTAAGGAGTGCTAAGGTGATATGTTCCCTGTCAGAAAAATTATGAACATACAAATATCCTTCTAATAGATTTAACCATTTGTCTAGGGAATCCACATCTATCTGACCTTCAAATACAAGAATATCAAAATTAACTTGTACCTTAAAAGGAGAGGTGCTTTCAAAGTGGCTGTTTGATGAAGATGTTCCTGTTTCTATCGGCAGGCATTGAAGGATGTGGGAAAAATTCTCCATCATTTCGTCCCTCTGTCACAGGAGAGCTTTGTCAAGCAACAGATTTATAGGATCGTCTACTCTATCATTTTTATTTTCTTCTGCCATGGAGGGTTTCTTGTGCGTGCGAGAGCAATTGTATTCAAGAAATAAAACTAGAGACCCAACTTGCTATACTCGGACCTCGTCGGGGACATGCACTGATCCGAATTTATTTTCGACATGAAATGAGAGCGGAGATATAATAAATAAATGCATAGAGATATTGCAGATATTAAATAATGTAACATAAATGTGTTAGAGATGCAACCATAAACACATATATACAATAACACATGATTTTTATTAATGAAAGAAATGTACAAAGACTGTAAAAATACAGAGTGGAAGACTCGCTAGAATGGTGGCAACTTATCTCTGAGAAGAGATGTGACGACTACTCGCCTTTGCAAGAAGATGATTACAATGAGCCTCTGAAGGAATTTTTACAATAAAAAGGAATTCCAAAAACCCTAGACATCCAAAAACCTAAACCTAGGAGATGAAGCGCCAAAAGTCATGTGGGCCCTGTTTGGGTAAGTTAGTACATCAACTTCCCGGGGTCGTAACTTTTGCATACAATCTCTGTTTTAGGTGTATGCTAGCCCGTTGGAAAGGTATCATCGAGGAGATTTATTTTTGGGGCTAAAAAATTCCATCAAATATCATTGAGAATTTCTATGTTTAAAAAAATTCATTTAGGCCCTCAAAATGGCCCCGAGAGTTAAAACTGCTAAAAATAGTAAATTTTCCAAAATTGTGAGAAAACTGTCTTGAGCCAATTGGAGAAGGTGGGTGGCCACCAATATACACCTGGATCAATCCTCCCTCCTTAGGAAGCAATGGTTTCCATTGCGTTGAGTTCCTAGGGGAGAGGAAAAAGCATTTTGTTGAATTGAATCTTGGTGAGCTGCTTGCCTTGCTGGAGACGTCGCACTGCTCAGTTTGTGGAAAGATATCCCGAGCATGTGGCTGGAAGGGTTGGATATTTTTAACCAGTCTAGATACATGATATTATTTTGTGCAGAATTAATCTTTACACTATGCTACAATCTCGTCGACTTGCTTCTATTGGATAAAAGGTGCTTGGGCCGAGGTTGTAGTGGTTGTGGTATCCTTTTGTTCACCTTTTGAATGAACAGATTGTGAAGAAGCTAAATTTTGTAGTATGAGATACTACCTTGTGAAACTTTTTAGGTGGAACAATAGTCATAACTACCTCTGGTATTCTATAGAGATGACCCCCCAGAGAAACAATGACACTGCGGGGTCGAGACTCATAAAAAACATGGCGCTTCCACATATATGGTTGGCCCAAGAGAACATCACAGACATCTAGTGTGGAAACATCACATAATACCTCATCCTTGAAGGGATGGATGCCATATGACAATTGAAACTGATGGCTGACACAAATATCTCATACCTAGTGAAGCCACCCGATGTTGTATTTGTTATCGGACTAATCGGTAGGTGCGGACACTAACAGATCTCCCTAGATCCACTTGGATCTAGAACAAAACAGGACATGACATGACTCTTTCCCTAAGTTACAACCATTGAATTGACTAGTAAGGAGGAACAAGTAACATACCTTCGTATCGCTTCCTTGAGTCTTTGTTGCTCCCGCTTTTCTCTGGTGCTCTCGTGAGGTCCAGACCAAGACAACACAAACATACCAAAGTGAATATAGCACAATGTATTCAATCGTCAACTTATGCATATGATCAAGGAATTACAAAATAAAGTAAGAATGACTTTATGGGAAATGGACATGTCTATGTATCATATTAATCAAAAGTAGAAGATACAACCTGATCACCTTGATGTCACAAGATTCCTTTCGGTGACTCTTAGTTCCAAAACACACACTTGCTCGATCCTTGCATGAATAAGATCCAATTCTTCTTGATAGACTTACTAGAGTCTCCAAGCTCCTGTTCAAGCTGGGTTCTTCACACAATTCCTTCACCAATTCTCTAATTAATCTTGCTTAGCCTTTTCCATGAGAATCCTTTCAATAGATAGGAGAGGATGAGATGGTTACATGGATGAGAATGATCCCACCAAATCAAGGAAGCCAGTAAAATGATAACCATTCGAGTGCCAACCCATTTTCTAGAAGATTCATTTCTAGAACCATCGAGACTTCATCTTTTTCCCAAGCTTGAGAACAAGTTCACACCCTAGGTATAGATCACAGTGCGAGAAGTTCGCACCCTAGCTGAATGTGGCCTGTGAGAATGGGTCATTCTTGCATCCTAGGCTATAAGCAGCCTGTGAACTCACTTTAAAAATGTGTTTTCTAGAAGGAGATAAATGCTACTTTTCTTAGGATAAAGTTCTAGTTGGGAGATTGATTACACCATTGTTAATACACCATCTAGATGACCAAAATCATGTGTAACAGTATTGCTGCGGGTGTGGTGTTGTTGACACTTCCAACTGTTTGACGATCTCTGTTGAGATGAGATTCTTCTAGCTTCCCCTATCAACAATAAATGTAGTAGGGTCCACTTCACCCACATATGTGAATGAAAAAGGCACTTCCCCTCTTTAGGATCTATTGGTTCTTCTGGTTGAATTGTTGGGGTTGTGAAAATAGCAGTGGGGTCTGCGTCGATGATTTGTCTTTTACCAGTATTTTCAGAAGAAGATTCTGAATTAGGGTTGGGATCCTTGTCTTTGATCCCAACCACCAATGACTATTTTGAGTGACATTCATCGGTGTTGTGCTAGGGGCGATTGTGGAAATCACACCATTTTTCGATGTCCTTCTTTGTCTTCCCGTGACCCTTCTTTTCCCGTGGCTTGGAATGGTTTTCGGGAGATTGTTTGTTAGGGCCATCTTTGTCATACTTTGGTTTTTGTGGATTTATAGAACCGAACTCCTGTTTGCTCTGGTGCTTAAATTTCTGCTCGATTTTAACAACATATCAATAAGCAACATAGAGTGATCAAATATTCATAAAATCCATTTCAGTTTGGATGTATCTGTGTAGAGCTAAATGACATTTCAGAACCAAATGTCCTTCGAAGTCTTTGATACCCAGCTTGGTGTGCAAGGTATGGAAGGTATTGGTGAACTCCAAAACTGCTTGGCCCCTCTCTTGCCACAGTGTGGTTGATCTCATGTACTGGTCCTCATAGTTTCCAACATGGTAATACTGTTTCTTTACCGCATCCACAAAAAAATCCCTAGTGGGCTTGGCTCCATATATTCCAAAATCCTCTGTGGAGCTTTTCTCCCAGTAATTTTCCCACCAATGTTTGACATGGGGGAGATATTTAAGGAGTGCGGAGGTGATATTTTCCCTATCAGAATAATTATGAACAAAGAAATAACCTTCTAACATATTTAACCATTTGTCTAGGGAATCTGCATCTATTTGACCTTCAAATACGAGAATATCAAAATAAACCTGTACCTTGAAAGGAGAGGTGCTTCCAAAGTGGCTGTTTGATGAAGATGCATCTATTTCTATTGGCAGGCATTGAAGGATGTGGAAAAAATCATCCATCATTTTGTCCCTCTGTTGTGTGAGAGATTGCTCAAGAAACAAAATTATAAGATCATCTGCTCCGTTGTTTTTCTTTTTTTCTGCCATGGAGGGTTTCTTGGGTGTGCGAGAGTGATTTACTTCAAGAGAGACAAGCTCGAGAACCAACTTGATATGCTCGTACCTCGTCTGGGACATGAACTAAAAAAATGATCAAGAGCAGCCTACTCTGATACGATTGATCCAGATTTATTTTCGACACGAAATGAGAGCGGAGATATAATAAACAAATGCACAGATATATCGCATATATTCAATAATGTAACATAAAAGTATCAGAGATGTAACCATAAACAAAGATATACAGTAATACACGATTTGTATTAATGAAAGAAATGTATAGATACTGTCAAAATACAGAGTGGAGGACTCACTAGAATGGTGGCAGCTTATCTCTAAGAAGAGATGTGACGTCTACTTGCCTTCACAAGAAGATGATTACAATGAGCCTCTGAAGGAATTTTTACAATAAATAAGAATTCCAAAATCCATAAACATCCAAAAACCTAACCCTAGGAGATGAAGTGCCAAAATTCATGTGGGCTCCGTTTGGGAAAGTTAGTACATCAACTTCCCAGGGTCGTAACTTTTACATACGATCTTCGTTTTAGGCGTATGATAGCCCGTTTGAAAGGTATCATTGAGGATATTTATTTTGGGGGCTCATTAATTCATTTGGCTATAATTTATAAGCTCGATCCCAAAAAACATTCATTTAGTCCCTCAAAATGGCCATGGGAGTTAAAACTGCTAAAAACAGTAAATTGCCAAAATTGTCAGAAAACTGTTTTGAGCTAGTTGGAGAAGGTGGGTGGCCACTGATATCCACCTAGATCAATCCTCCATCCTTAGGAATAAATGGTATCCATTGCATTGAGTGTCCGAGGGAGAGGAAAAAGTTGTTTGCTGAATCAAAATCTTGGTGAGTTGCTTGCCTTGTTGGAGACATCACACTGCTTGGTTTCTGGAAGGATATCATGAGCATGTGGCTGGAAGGGTTGGATATTTTCAACCAGTCTAGATACATGAGATTATTTTGTGTAAAAGGAATCTTTACACTTTTCTACAATATTTTCGACCTGCTTCTGTTGGATAGAAGGTGCTTGGGCCGAGGCTGTAGTGGTTGCGGTATCCTTTTGTTCACCTTTTGAACAGATTGTGAAGAAGCTAAATTTTGTAGTATGAGATACTACCTTGTGACACTTTTTAGGTGGAACAATAGTCAAAACTAACTCTATTATTCTATAGATATGACCACCCAAAGAAACAATGACACTGTGGGGTCGAGACTCATAAAAAACATGGCTCTTCCACATATATAGTTGGCCCAAGAGAACATCACAAACATCCAGTGGGGCAACATCAAATAATACCTCATCCTTGAAGGGATGGATGCTGTATGAAAATCAACATTGTTGGATGACACAAATATCGTGTCCTTGGTGAAGCTACCCAATGTTGTATAGCTGCAGGTGTGGTGTTGTTGACAATCCCAACTGTTTGACGACCTCTGCTAAGATGAGGTTCTTCTGGCTTATGCTATCAACGAGAAAATGCAGTGGGGTGCCATTCACCCACATATGTGAATGAAAAAGGTGCTCCCCCTCTTCAGGATCCGTTGGTTCTTCTGGTTGAATTGCTGCGGCCGCGATAATAACAATGGGGTTTGCGTCGATGATCTGTATTTTACTAGTATTTTTAGAATCAGATTCTGAATCAGGGTTCGGTTCCTTGTCTTTGATCCTGGACACCAATGAATGTTTTGAGCAACATTCATCAGTGTTGTTCCAGGGGCTTTTGTGGAAATCACACCATTTTCTGGTGTCCTTCTTTGTCTTCCTGTGACCCTTCTTTTCCTGTGGCTTGGATTGGTTTCTAGAAGACTATTTGTTAGGGACGTATTTGTCATACTTTGGTTGTTTTGGATTTACAGACCCGGACTCTCGTTTGTTTTGGTGCTTACATTTCTACTCGATTTTAACAACATATCGATAAGCATCACTGCGTGATGAGATATCTAGAAAATCCATTTCAGTTTGGATGTTTCTGTGTAGAGCCCCACGGTATTTCAGAACCAAATGTCATTCGGAGTCTTTGATACCCAGCTTGGTGCACAAGGTATGAAAGGTATTGGTTTAATATAGAACTTATTGGCCCCTCTCTTTACGCAATGTGTTTCATCTCATGTACTAGTCCTCATAGTTTCCAACAGGGTAATACTCTTCCTTTACCGCATCCACAAAAAAATCCCAAGTGGGCTCGGCCCCATATATTCCAGAATCCTCTATAGATATTTGGTCCCAGTAAGTTTCCCACAAATGTTTGACATGGGGGAGAGATTTAAGGAGTGTGAAGGTGATANTTCCCTATCGGAAAAATTATAAACAAAGAAATAACCTTTTAACAGATTTAACCATTTGTCTAGGGCATCCACATCTATCTGACCTTCAAATATGGGAATATCAAAATTAACTTGTACCTTGAAATGAGAGGTACTTCCAAAGTGGATGTTTGATGAATATGCACCTATTTCTATTGACAGGCGTTGAAGGATGTGGGAAAAATTCTCCATCATTTCGTCCCTCTATCGCGTGAGAGATTGCTCAAGCAACATATTTATAGGATCGTCTGCTCCGTCGTTTTTATTTTATTCTGCCATGGAGGGTTTCTTGGGTGTGTGAGAGAAATTTTATTCAAGAGAGACAAGCTTGAGACCCAAATTTATATACTCAGACCTCGTTGGGGACATGGACTGAAAAAATGATCAAGAGTAGCCTGGTCTGATACCATTGATCCAGATTTATTTTCGGCACGAAATAAGAGCGAAGATATAATAAAGAAATGCACAAAGATATCACAGATATTAGATAATGTAACAAAAATGTATCAGTTATGCAACTATAAACATAGATATACAATAATACATGATTTCTATTAATGAAAGAAATGTACAAAGACTATAAAAATACAGAGTGGAAGACTCGCTAGAATGGTGACAACTTATCTCTGAGAAGAGATGTGACCGCTACTCACCTTCGCAAGAAGATGATTAAAATGAGACTATGAAGGCATTTTTACAATAAACAGGAATGCCAAAAACCCTAGACAACCAAAAACCTAACCCTAGGATATGAAGTTCCAAAAGTCATGTGGTCCCCGTTTGGGTAAGTTAGTACATCAACTTCCCGGGGTCGTAACTTTTGCATACAATCTCCATTTTAGGCGTATGATAGCCCGTTGGAAAGGTATCGTTGAGGAGATTCTGTTTTAGGGCTCAATAATTCCTTCATATATCAATACAAATCTCGATCCCAAAAAAACTTCATTTAGGCCCTCAAAATGGCCCCAAGAGTTAAAATTGCTAAAAATAGTGAATTGCCAAAATTGCCAGAAAACTGTTTTGAGCCAGTTGGAGAAGGTGGGTGGCCACCAATATCCACCTGGATCAATCCTGCCTCTTAGGAAGAAATTGTATCCATTTCATTGCGTGCTAGGGGGACAGGAAAACACGTTTGTTTAATCTCAATTTCGGTGAGCTGCTTGCCTTGTTGGAGACATCACGCTACTCGGTTTGTGGAAGGATATCACGAGCATGTGGCTGAAAGGGTTGGATATTTTTAACTAGTTTGGATACATGATATTATTTTGTGAAGAAGGAATCTTTAAACTTTTCTACAATATTTTCGACCTTCTTCTGTTGGATAGAAGGTTCTTGGGTCGAGGCTGTAGTGGTTACGGTATCCTTTTGTTCACCTTTTGAACAGATTGTGAAGAAGCTAAATTTTGTACTATGAGATACTACCTTGAAACACTTTTTAGGTGGAACAATAGTCAAAACTACCTCTGGTATTTTGTAGAGATGACCCCCCAGAGAAACAATGATACTGCGGGGTCGAGACTCATAAACAACATGGTGCTTCCACATATATGGTTGGCCGGAGAGAACATCACAGACATACAGTGGGTCAACATCACATAATACCTCATCCTTGAAGGGATGGATGCCATATGACAATCAACACTACTGGATGACACAAAGATCTCATCTTTCGCGAAACCACCTGATGTTGTATGGATGCGGGTGTGGTGTTGTCGAAAATCCCAACTGTTTGACAACCTCTGCTGAGAAATTTAGGGATGATTTTAGGGGCTAAATTTCTCTCATGGGCTATATTTCCATGTTTTTTCCCCAAAAAAATTCTCTATTCTAAAAATGATTCGCCCAAATTTTATAGGATAAAATTATTTTACCTTAAAATTCGCCAAAAGTTTATACAAACTACATAAAATCCTTAGAAATTTGAATATTTTTACAAAAATATCTCCAAACATTTATAGTTGTCATATGAATGATTAGTAAGATTCGCCAAGGTTTCTACAGTTTAAAATAAATTTCCATCCTTAAAATCATCCATGGCTAAGATGAGGTTCTTCTGGCTTATGGTATCAACAATAAAATGTAGCAGGGTCCCATTCACCCACATTTGTGAATGAAAAAGGCACTCTCCCTCTTCAGGATCTGTTGGTTCTTTTGGTTGAATTGCTGCGGTTTCGACAATAACAATGGGGTCTGTGTCGATGACCCGTATTTTACCAGTATTTTTAGAATCAGATTATGAATCAGGGTTCGGATCCTTTTCTTTGATCCCAACCACCAATGACTATTTTGAGAGACATTCATAGGTATTGTGCCAGGGGATTTTGTGGAAATCACATCATTTTCCAGTGTCCTTCTTTGTCTTCCTGTGACCCTTCTTTTCCTGTGGCTTGAACTAGTTTTCAGGATACTGTTTGTTAGGGATGTCTTTGTCATACTTTGGCTGTTGTGGATTTACAAACCCAAACTCCTGTTTGTTATGGTGCTTAAATTTCTTCTCGATTTTAACAACATATTGATAAGCACCACTGAGTGATGGGATATCCACAGAATCCATTTCAGTTTGGATGTATCTATGTAGAGCCCCACGGTATTTTAGAACCAAATGTCGTTAAGAGTCTTTTATACCCAGCTTGGTGTGCAAGGTATGGAAGGTATTGGTTAAGTCTGAAATTGCTTGGCCCCTCTCTTTCCGCAGTGTGCTCCATCTCATGTACTGGTCTTCATAGTTTCTAACATGGTAATATTGTTCCTTTACCGCATCCACAAAACAAATCCCAAGTGGGCTCATCCCCATATATTCCAGAATCCTCTATGGAGCTTTGCTCCCAGTAAGTTTCCCACCAATGTTTGACATGGGGGAGAGATTTAAGGAGTGCGAAGGTGATCTTTTCCCTGTCGAAAAAATTATGAACAGAGAAATAACCTTCTAACAAATTTAAGCATTTGTCTAGGGCATCCACATCTATTTGACCTTCAAATACGAGAATATCAAAATTAACCTATACCTTGAAAGGAGAGTTGCTTCCAAAGTGGATGTTTGATGAATATACACTTGTTTCTATCGACAGGTGTTGAAGGACGTGGGAAAAATTATCCATCATTTCGTCCCTCTGTCACGTGAGAGCTTGCTCAAGCAACAGATTTATAGGATCGTTTGCCCCGTCGTTTTTATTTTATTCCACCATGGAGGGTTTCTTGGGCATGCGAGACTGATTGTATTCAAAACAGACAATCTCAATACCCAACTTGCTATACTTGGACCTCGTCGGGGACATGCACTGAAAAAAATATCAAGAGCAGCCTTCTTTGATACCACTGATCCAGATTTATTTTCCGCACGAAATGAGAGCAAAGATATAATAAAGAAATGCACAGAGATATCAGAGATATTAAATAATGTAACATAAATGTATCAGATATGAAACCATAAACACATATATATAGTAATACACAATTTCTATTAATGAAATAAATGTACAAAGATTGTAAAAATACAGAGTGGAAGACTCGCTAGAATGGTGGCAGCTTATCTCTGAGAAGAGATGTGACGGCTACTTGCCTTCACAAGAAGATGATTATAATGAGCCTCTGAAGGCCTTTTTACAATAAATAGGAATTCCAAAAACTCTATACATCCAAAAACCTAACCCTAGGAGATGAAGCGCCAAAAGTCATGTGGGCCCCATTTGGGTAAGTTAGTACATCAACTTCCCGTGGTCGTAACATTTGCATACGATCTCCGTTTTAGGCGTATGATAGCCCGTTTGAAAGGTTTCATTGAGGATATTCATTTTGGAGGATAAATCATTCCTTATTATATCATTGATAAGATAAATCCCTAAATACCTTCATTTAGGCTCTTAAAATGGCCCCGTGAGTTAAAAATACTAAAAATAGTAAATTGCCAAAATTTCCAGAAAACTATTTTGAGCCAGTTGGAGAAGGTGGGTGGCCACCGATATCCACCTGGATTAATCCTCCCTCCTTAGGAAGCAATGGTCTCAATTGCATTGAGTGCTCGAGGGAGAGGAAAAAACATTTGCTGAATCTCAATCTTGGTGAGCTGCTTGCCTTGCTGGAGACGTCGTGCTGCTCGGTTTATGGAAGGATATCACGAGCATGTGGTTGGAAGGCTTGGATATTTTTAACCATTCTGGATACATGAGATTATTTTGTGCAGAAGGAATATTTACACTTTTCTACAATCTTGTCGACCTTCTTCTGTTGGATAGAAGGTGCTTGGGCCGAGGCTGTAGTGGTTGTGGTATCCTTTTGTTCACCTTTTGAACAGATTGTGAAGAAGTTAAATTTTGTAGTATGAGTTACTACCTTGCAACACTTTTTATGTGGAACAATAGTCGAAAATACCTCTAGTATTCTGTAGAGATGACCCCCTATAGAAAAAATGACACTGTGGGGTCGATACTCATAAACAACATGGCACTTCCACATATATGGTTGGCCCAAGAAAACATCACAGACATCCCATGGGGAAACATCACATAATACCTCATACTTGAAGGTTTGTATGCCGTATGACAATCGACATTGCCGACTGACACAAAGATCTCATCCTTGGCGAAGCCACCCGATAATGTATGGCTGCAGGTGTGGTGTTGTCAATAATTCCAACTGCTTGATGACCTCTACTAAGATGAGGCTATTCTGGATTCTTCTATCAACAATAAAATGTAGCGGGGTCCCATTCACCCACATCTGTGAATGAAAAAGTGCTCCTCCTCTTCAGGATTTGTTGGTTCTTCTGTTTGAATTGATGTGGTTGCGACAATATAAGTGGGGTCTGCATCGATGATTTGTCTTTTACCAATATTTTTAGATTCAGATTGTGAATCAGGGTTCGACTCCTTGTCTTTGATCCTGACCACCAATTATTGTTTTGAGCGACATTCATCGGTGTTGTGCCATGGGATTTTGTGGAAATCACACCATTTTACGGTGTCCTTATTTATCTTCCCGTGACCCTTCTTTTCCTTTGGCTTGGACTGGTTTTCGGGAGACTATTTGTTAGGGCCGTCTTTGTCATACTTTGTTTGTTGCTGATTTACAGACCCAAACTCCCATTTGTTCCGATGCTTAAATTTCTACTCGATTTTAGCAACATATCGATAAGCAACATCAAGTGATGAGATATCCAGAAAATACATTTTAGTCTAGATGTATCTATGTAGAGCCCCACATTATTTCAAAACCAAATGTCGCTCGGAGTCTTTGATACCCAACTTGGTGCGCAAGGTATGGAAGGTATTGATGAACTCCAAAATTGCTTGGCCCCTCTCTTGCTCAGTTTGGTCCATCTCATGCACTGGTCCTCATAGTTTCCAGCAGGGTAATAAGGTTCCTTTACCGCATCCACAAAAAAATCCCAAGTGGGCTTAGCCCCATATATTCCAGAATCCTATGTGGATCTTTGCTCCCAATAAGTTTCTCACCAATGTTTGACATGGGGGAGATATTTAAGGAGTGTAAAGGTTATCGTTTCCTCGTTGAAAAAATTATGAACAGAGAAATAACCTTCTAACATATTTAACCATTTGTCTAGGGCATCCGCATGTATTTGAACTTCAAATACGAAAATATCAAAATTAACCTGTACCTTGAAAGGAGAGATGCTTCCAAAGGAGAGACAACTACTCGCCTTTGCAAGAAGATGATTAAAATGAGCCTCAAAATGCCTTTTTACAATAAACATGAATGAAAAAAACCCTATACATAAAAAAAACCTAACCCTAGTCATGTGGGCCCCATTTGGGTAAGTTAGTACATCAACTTCTCGGGGTCGTAACTTTTCCATACGATCTCCATTTTAGGTGTATGATATCCCATTGGAAAGGAATCATCGAGTAGATTAATTTTGGTGTCTCAATAATTTCTTTGGCTATCATTGACAATATCTATCCCGAAAAATCTTCATTTAAGCCCTCAAAATGGCCCCGGGAGTTAAAATTGCTAAAAACTATAAATTGCCAAAATTGCCAGAAAACTGTTTTGAGCCAGTTGGAGAGAGTGGGTGGCCATCGATATCCATCTAGATAAATCCTACCTTCTTTTTCAATAATGGTATCCATTTCTTTGAGTGCCCAAAGGAGAGGAAAAAATGTTTGTTGAATCTGAATCTTGGTGAGCTGTTTGCCTTGAAGGAGACGTCACGCTGCTCGGTTTGTGGAAGGCTATCACGAGCATGTGGCTAGAAGGGTTGGATATTTTTAACCAGTATGGATACATGAGATTATTTTGTGAAGAAGGAATATTTACACTTTGCTACAACCTTGTCGACCTACTTCTGTTGGATAGAAGGTGCTTGGGCCGAGGCTGTAGTGGTTGTGGTATGCTTTTGTTCACATATTGACCAGATTATGAAGAAGCTAAATTTTGTAGTATGAGATACTACCTTGTGACACTTTTTAGGTGGAACAATAGTTAGAACTACCTCTTGTATTCTGTAGATATGAACCCCCAGAGAAATAATGACACTGCGGGGTCGAGACTCATAAACAACATGGCGCTTCCAAATATATTGTTGGCCCAAGATGTTGTATGACAATTGACACTGCTGGCTGACACAAATATCTCTTCCTTGGTTAAGCCACCTGATGTTGTATGGCTGCGGGTGTGGTGTTATCAACAATCCCAACTGTTTGATGACCTCTACTGAGATGAGGTTCATCTTGCTTTCTCTATCAACAATAAAATGCAGCGGGGTCCCGTTCACCCATATCTGTGAATGAAAAAATCGCTCCCCCTCTTCAGGATGTGTTGGTTCTTCTGGTTGAATTGATGCAGTCACGACAATAGCAGTGGGGTATGTGTCGATGATCTGTCTTTTACCAGTATTTTCAGAATCAAATTCTGAATCAGGGTTTGGCTCCTTGTCTTTTATCCCGACCACCAATGACTCTTTTGAGTGACATTCATCGGTGTTGTGCCAAGGGTGTTTGTGGAAATCACACCATTTTCCGGTGTCCTTCTTTGTCTTCCCATGACCCTTCTTTTCCTGTGGCTTGGACCGGTTTTCAGGAGACTGTTTGTTAGGTCCATCTTTGTCATACTTTGGTTGTTGCATATTTACAGACCCAAACTCCCATTTGTTCTGGTGCTTAAATTTCCGCTCGATTTTAACAACATATTGATAAGAAACACCGAGTGATGAGGTATCCAGAAAATCCATTTCATTTTGGATGTATCTGTGTAGAGCCCCACGGTATTTCAGAACCAAATGTTGTTCGGAGTCTTTGATACCCAACTTGGTGCGCAAGGTATGGAAGGTATTGGTGATACGAGCAAAGATATAATAAATAAATGCATAGAGATATCATAGATATTCAATAACTTAATAGAAATGTATCAGAGATGCAACCATAAACACAGATATATGGTAATAAACGATTTCTATTAATGAAAGAAATGTATAGAGACTGTAAAAATACAAAGTGGAAGATTTACTAGAATGGTGGCAACTTATCTCTGAGAAGAGATGTGATGACTACTCGCCTTCAAAAGAAGATGATTAAAATGAGCCTCTGAAGGCATTTTTACAATAAACATGAATGCCAAAAACCATAGACATCCAAAAACCTAACCCTAGGAGATGAAGCACCAAAATTCATGTGGGTCCCGTTTGGGTAAGTTAGTACATCAACTTCCCTGGCTCGTAACTTTTGCATATGATCTCCGTTTTAGGCGTATGATAGCCCGTTGGAAATTTATCATTGAGGAGATTCATTTCAGGGGCTCAATCATGCCTTTGGCTATCATTTATAATCTTTATTCCAATAAAACTTCATTTAGGCCATCAAAATGGCCCCGGGAGTTAAAACTGCTAAAAGGAGTAAATTGTCAAAATTGTTAGAAAAGTGTTTTGAGCCAGTTGGAGAAGGTGGGTGGCCACCAATATTGACCTGAATCAATCCTCCCTCCTTAGGAAGCAATGGTATCCATTTTTTTGAGTGCCCATGGGAGAGGAAAAAATGTTTGCTTAATCTGAATCTTGGTGAGTTGCTTGCCTTGCTGGAGACGTCGTGCTGCTCGGTTTGTGGATGGATATCACGAGCATGTGGCTGGAAGGGTTGGATATTTTTAACCAGTCTGGATACATGATATTATTTTGTGAAGAAGGAATCTTTATACTTTTCTACAATCTTTTCGACCTTCTTCTTTTGGATAAAGGGTGCTTGGGCCGAGGGTGTTGTGGTTGTGGTATCCTTTTGTTCACCTTTTGAACAGATTGTGAAGAAGATAAATTTTGTAGTATGAGATACTACCTTGCGACACTTTTTAGGTGGAACAATAGTCAGAACTACCTCTGGTATTCTGTAGAGATGACCCCCTAGAGAAATAATGACACTACAGGGTCGAGACATATAAACAACATGGCACTTCAACATATATGGTTGGCCCAAGAGAACATCACAAACATCCAGTGGGAAACATCACATAATACCTCATCCTTGAAGGGCTGTATGTCATATGAAAATCGACACTACTAGCTGACACGAAGATCTCGTCCTTGGAAAAGCCACCCGATGTTTTATGGTTGTGGGTATGGTGTATTCGATAATCCCAACTGTTTGATGACCTCTGCTGAGATGATGTTCTTTTGGCTTTCACTATCAAAAATAAAATGCAACAGGGTACCCTTCTCCCACATCTGTGAATGAAAAAGGCACTCCCCCTCTTTAGAATCCATTGGTTCTTCTGGTTGAATTGTTGTGGTTGTGACAATAGCAATGGGGTCTGCGTCGATGATCTGTCTTTTACCAGTATTTTCAAAATCATATTTTGAATTAGGGTTCGGCTCCTTATCTTTGATCTTGGCCACCAATGACTGTATTGAGCGACATTCATCGGTGTTGTGCCAAGGGATTTTGTGAAAATCACACCATTTTCCGGTGTCCTTCTTTGTCTTCCCGTGACAATTCTTTTCCTATGGATTGGATAGGTTTTCGACAGACTATTTGTTAGGGACATCTTTTTCATACTTTGGTTGTTGTGGATTTACAGACCCGAACTCCCGTTTCTTCTGGTGCTTAAAATTCTGCTCGATTTTAACAACATATCGATAAGTAACACCAAGTGATGAGATATCCAACAAATCCATTTCAGTTTGGATGTATCTATGTAGAACCCCACAGTATTTCAGAACTAGATGTCTTTTGGAGTCTTTGATACCCATCTTGGTGTGCAAGGTATGGAAGGTATTGGTGAAATCCAGAACTTCTTGGCCCCTCTCTTGCCACAGTGTGGTCCAACTCATGTACTAGTCCTCATAGTTTCCAACAGGGTAATACTGTTCCTTTACCGCATCCACAAAAAAATCCCATGTGGGCTCGACCCCATATATTCCAGAATCCTCTATGGATCTTTGCTCCTAGTAAGTTTCCCACCAATTGTTGACATGGTGGAGAGATTTAAGGAGTACAAAAGTGATATTTTCCCTGTCGGAAAAATTATGAACAGATAAATAACCTTCTAACAAATTTAACCATTTGTCTATGGAATCCACATCTATCTGACCTTCAAATACGGGAATATAAAAATTAACCTATATCTTGAAAGGAGAGGTGCTTCCAAAGTGGATGTTTTATGAAGATGCGCCTATTTCTATCGGCAGGTGTTGAAGGATGTGGGAAAAATTCTCCATCATTTCGTCCCTCTGTCGCGTGAGAGCATGCTCAAGCAACAAATTTATAGGATCATCTGCTCCATCATTTTTCTTTTCTTCCACCATGTAGGGTTTATTGGGTGTGAAAGAGCGATTGTCTTCAAAATAGACAAGCTCAAGACCCAACTTGCTATACTTGGACCTCATCGGGGACATGCATTGAAAAAACGATCAAGAGCTGCCTGCTCTGATATCACTGATCCAGATTTATTTTAGGCATGAAATGACAGTAGAGATATAATAAAGAAATGCACAGAGAGATCGCAGATATTCAATAATGTAACATAAATGTATTAGAGATGCAACCATAAACACAGATATACAATAATACATGATTTCTGTTAATGAAAGAAATGTATAGAGACTGTAAAAATACAGAGTGGAAGACTCGCTAGAATGGTGGCAGCTTATATATGAGAAGAGATGTGAAGACTACTTGCCTTCACAAGAAGATGATAACAATGAGCCTATGAAGGCATTTTTACAATAAATAGGAATTCCAAAAACCATAGACATCCAAAAACCTAACCCTAAGAGATGAAGTGCCAAAATTCACGTGGGCCCCATTTGGGTAAGTTAGTACATCAACTTCCCGGGCTCGTAATGTTTGTATACGATATCCATTTTAGGTGTATGATAGACTGTTGGAAATGTATCATCGAGGAGATTCATTTTGGGGGCTCAATCATGCCTTTGGATATCATTGAGAATCTCGATCCCGAAAAACGTTCATATGGGCGTTCAAAATGGCCCTGGGAGTTAAAACTACTAAAAGGAGTAAATTGTCAAAATTGTCAGAAAAGTGTTTTGAGCCAGTTGGAGAAGGTGGGTGGCCACCGATATCAAACTAGATCAATTATCCCTCCTTAGGAAGCAATGGTCTCCATGTTGTTGAGTGCCCGGGGGAGAGGAAAAAACATTTGTTTAATCTAAATCTTGGTGAGCTGCTTGCCTTGCTGGAGACGTCACACTGCTCAATTTGTGGAAGGATATCACGAGCATGTGGATGGAAGGGTTGGATATTTTTAACTAGTCTGGATACATGAGATTATTTTGTGAAGAAGGAATATTTACACTTTGCTACAATCTTTTCAACCTGCTTCTTTTGGATAAAGGATGCTTGGGCTGAGGGTGTTGTGGTTGCGGTATCCTTTTGTTCACCTTTTGAATAGATTGTGAAGAAGTTAAATTTTGTAGTTTGAGATAATACATTGTGACACTTTTTAGGTGGAACAATAGTCATAACTACCTCTGGTATTCTGTAGAGATGACCCCCTAGAGAAAGAATGACACTGCGGGGTCGAGACTCATAAACAACATGGCACTTCCACATATATGGTTGGCCCAAAAGAACATCACATACATCCAGTGGGAAACATCACATAATACCTCATTCTTGGAGGGCTAGATGTCATATGAAAATCAACACTGCTGGAAAACACAAAGATCTCCTCCTTGGCGAATCCACCCGATGTTGTATGGCTGCGGGTGTGGTTGTGTTCGACAATCCAAACTGTTTGATGACCTTTGCTGAGATGATGTTCTTCTAGCTTTCACTATCAACAATAAAATGCAGCGGGGTCCCCTTCACCCACATATGTGAATGAAAAAGGTGCTCCCCCTCTTTAGGATTTGTTGGTTCTTCTGGTTGAATTGTCGGGGTTGCGAAATAGCAGCGGGGTCTACATCAATGATCTGTCTTTTACCAGTATTTTCAGAATCAGATTCTGAATCAGGGTTTGACTCATTGTCTTTGATCCCGATCACCAATTACTGTTTTGAGTGACATTCATAGGTGTTGTGCCATGGGATTTTGTGGAAATCACACAATTTTTCGGTGTCCTTATTTGTCTTCCCGTGACTCTTCTTTTCCTTTGGCTTGGACTGGTTTTCAGGAGACTATTTGTTAGGGCCATGTTTTTCATACTTTAGTTGTTGCGGATTTACAGACCCGAACTCCCATCTGTTCTGGTGCTTAAATTTTTGCTCGATTTTAATAACATATCGATAAGCAGCACCGAGTGATGAGATATCCAGAAAATCCATTTCAGTTTGGATATATCTGTGTAGAGCCCCATGATATTTCAGAACCAAATGTCGTTCAGAGTCTTTGATACCCAACTTGGTGCGCAAGGTATGTAAGGTATTGGTGAACTTCGAAATTTCTTGAGCCCTCTCTTGCCGCAGTGTGGTCCATCTCATGTACTGGTCCTTATAGTTTCCAACATGATAATACTGTTCCTTTACCGCATCCACAAATAAATCCCAAGTGGGCTCGACCCCATATATTCCAGAATCCTCTGTGGAGCTTTGGTACCAATAAGTTTCCCACCAATGTTTGACATGGGGGAGATATTTAAGGAGTGCGAAGGTGATATTTTCCCCGTCGGAAAAATTATGAACATAGAAATAACCTTCTAACATATTTAACCATTTGTCTAGGGCATCCACATCTATCTAACTTTCAAATATGAGAATATCAAAATTAACCTATACCTTGAAAGGAGAGGTGATTCCAAAGTGGTTGTTTGATGAATATGTGTATGTTCCTATCGACAGGCATTGAAGGACGTGGGAAAAAGTCTCCATCATTTTATCCCTCTCTCGCGTTGGAGCTTGCTCAAGCAACAGATTTATAGGATCGTTTGCTCTGTCGTTTTTATTTTCTTCCACCATGGAGGGTTTCTTGGGCATGCGAGAGCGATTGTCTTCAAAAGAGACAAGCTCTAGACCCAAATTTCTATACTCGGACCTCGTCGGGGACATGCACTGAAAAAACAATCAAGAGAAGCCTGCTCTGATACCACTGCACAAAATGAGAGCGGAGATATAATAAGAAATGCATAGAGATATCACAAATATTCAATAATCTAACAAAAATGTATTAGAGATGCAACCATAAAAACATATATACAGTAATACACAATTTCTCTTAATGAAATAAATGTACAGAGACTGTAAAAATACAGAGTGGAAGACTTGCTAGAATGGTGGCAACTTATCTCCGAGAAGAGATGTGACAACTACTCACCTTCGCAAGAAGATGATTACAATGAGCCTCTGAAGGCCTTTTTACAATAAACAAGAATTCCAAAAACCCTAGACATCCAAATACCTAACCCTAGGAGATGAAGCGCCAAAATTCATGTAGGCCCCGTTTGGGAAAGTTATTACATCAACTTCCCGGGGTTGTAACTTTTGCATACGATTCTGTTTTAGGCGTATGATAGCCCGTTCGAGAGGTATCATTGAGGGGATTAATTTTGGGGGCTCCATCATGCCTTTGGATATCATTGAGAAGCTTGATCCTAAAAAACCTTCATTTAGGACTTCAAAATGGCCCTCGGAGTTAAAACTGCTAAAAATAGTAAATTGCCAAAATTGCTAGAAAACTATTTTGAGCCAGTTGGAGAAGGTGGGTGGCCACCGATATCCACCTGGATCAATCCTCCCTCCTTAGGAAGCAATGTTCTCCATTTCATTGAGTTCCCTGGGGAGAGGAAAAAACGTTTGCTGAATTTGAATCTTGGTGAGATGCTTGCCTTGCTGGAGACGTCGCCCTGCTCATTTTGTGGAAGCATATCACGAGCATGTGGATGGAGGGGTTGGATCTTTTTAACCAGTCTGGATACATGAGATTATTTTGTGCAGAAGGAATCTTTACACTTTTCTACAATCTTGTTGACCTACTTCTGTTGGATAAAGGGTGCTTAGGCTGAGGCTATAGTGGTCGTGATATCCTTTTGTTTACCTTTTGAACAGATTGTGAAGAAACTAAATTTTGTAGTATGAGATACTACCTTGCGGGACTTTTTAGGTGGAACAATAGTCAGAACTACCTCTTATATTCTGTAGAGATGACCCCCCAGAGAAACAATGACACTGTGGGGTCAAGACTCATAAACAACATGGCGCTTCCACATATATGGTTGGCCTAAGAGAACATCACAGACATTCAGTGGGGCAACATCACATAATACCTCATCGTTGAAGGGGTGGATGCCGTATGACAATCAACACTGCTGGCTGACACGAAGATATCGTCCTTGGCGAAGCCACCCAATGTTGTATTGCTGTGGGTGTGGTGTTGTTGACAATCCCAACTGTTTGACGACCTCTGTTGAGATGAGGTTCTTTTGGCTTTCGCTATCAATAATAAAATGAAACGGGGTCCCGTTCAACCACATTTGTGAATGAAAAATGCACTCCCCCTCTTCAGGATCCGTTGGTTCTTCTAGTTGAATTGCCGCGATCGCGAAAATAATAGTGGGGCTTGCGTTGATGATTTGTCTTTTACCAATATTTTCAGAATCAAATTCTCCATTGCGTTGAGTGCCCGGGGGAGAGGAAAAAATGTTTGATGAATCTGAATCTTGGTGAATCTCTTACCTTGCTACAATCTTGTCAACCTGCTTCTGTTGGATATAAGGTGCTTGGGCTGAGGCTATAGTGGTTGCAGTATCCTTTTGTTCACCTTTTGAACAAATTGTGAAGAAGCTAAATTTTGTAGTATTAGATACTACCTTGCGACACTTTTTAGGTGGAACAATAGTCAAAACTACCTATGGTATTCTGTAGAGATGACCTTCTAAAGAAACAATGGCACTATGGGGTCAAGACTCATAAAAAACATGGCGGTTCCACATATATGGTTGGAACAAGAGAGCATCACAGACATCCAGTGAGAAAAAATCACATAATACCTCATCCTTGAAGGGGTGGATTCCATATGACAATCGACACTGCTGTCTAACATGAAGATCTCATCCTTGTCAAAGCCACCTAATGTTGCATGGCTGCGAGAGTGGTGTTGTCGACAATCCCAACTATTTGACGACCTCTGCTGAGATGAAGTTCTTATGGCTTCTGCTATCAACAATAAAATGCAGCGGGGTCCCCTTCACCCACATCTATGAATGAAAAAGGTGCACCCCCTCTTCAGGATCTATTGGTTCTTCTGGTTGAATTGCTGCGGTTGTGACACAAACAGTGGGGTCTTCGTCAATGATCTGTCTTTTCCAGTATTTTCAGAATCAGATTTTGAATCAGGGTTTGGCTCCTTGTCTTTGATCTCGACCACCAATGACTCTTTTGAGTGACATTCATCGGTGTTGTGCCAAGGGTGTTTGTGGAAATCACACCATTTTCCGGTGTCCTTCTTTGTCTTTCCGTGACCCTTCTTTTCCTGTGGCTTGGACTAGTTTTCAGGAGATTGTTTGTTAGGGCCGTGTTTGTCATACTTTGGTTGTTGTAGATTTACAGACCTGGAATCCCGTTTTTTCTGGTGCTTAAATTTATGCTCGATTTTAACAACATATCGATAAGCAATACCGAGTGATGAGATATCTAGAAAATCCATTTCAGTTTGTATGTATCTGTGTAGAGCCCCATGGTATTTCAGAACCAAATGTCATTCAGAGTCTTTGATACCCAGCTTGGTGCACAAGGTATGGAAGGTATTGGTGATATGAGCAGAGATATAATAAATAAATGCACAAAGATATCACATATATTCAATAACGTAACATAAATGTATCAGAGATGCAACCATAAACACAGATGTACGGTAATAAACGATTTCTATTAATGAAAGAAATGTACAGAGACTAAAAATACAAAGTGGAGGACTCACTATAATGGTGGCAACTTATCTATGAGAAGAGATGTGATGTCTACTTGCCTTCACAAGAAGATGATTAAAATGAGCCTTTGAAGGCATTTTTACAATAAACATGAATGACAAAAACCCTAGACATCCAAAAACCTAACCCTAGGAGATGAAGTGCCAAAAGTCACGTGGGCCCCGTTTGGGTAAGTTAGTACATAAACTTCCTAGGGTCATAACTTTTGCATATGATCTCCGTTTTAGGAATATGATAGCCCATTGGAAAATTATCATCGAGAAGATTCATTTAGGGGGATCAATCATGAATTTTTCTATCATTGGGAATATCTATTCCCAAAACACTTCATTTAGGCCCTCAAAATGACCCCGGGAGTTAAAACTGCTAAAAGGAGTAAATTGTCAAAATTGTCAGAAAAGAGTTTTGAGCCAGTTGGAGAAGGTGGGTGGCCACTGATATCAACCTGGATCAATCCTCCCTCCTTAGGAAGAAATTGTCTCCATTGTGTTGAGTGCCCGGGGGAGAGGAAAAAACATTTGCTTAATCTAAATCTTAGTGAGCTGCTTGCCTTGTTGGAGACGTCGTGCTGCTCGGTTTGTGGAAGGATATTGCGAGCATGTGGCTGGAAGAGTTGGATATTTTTAACCAGTCTGGATACATGAGATTCTTTTGTGAAGAAGGAATATTTACACTTTTCTACAATCTTTTCAACCTAATTCTTTTGGATAGAGGGTGCTTAGACCGAGGGTGTTGTGGTTGCGGTATCCTTTTGTTCACCTTTTGAACAGATTGTGAAGAAGCTAAATTTTGTAATATGAGATACTACCTTGCGACACGTTTTAGGTGGAACAATAGTCAGAACTACCTCTGGTATTCTGTAGAGATAACCCCCCAGAGAAACAATGAAACTACGGGGTCGAGACATATAAACAACATGGCACTTCCACATATATGGTTGGCCCAAGAGAACATCACAAACATCCAGTGGGAAACATCACATAATACCTCATTATTGAAGGGATAGATATTGTATGACAATTGACACTGTTGGATGACATGAAGATCTTGTCCTTGGCAAATCCAACCGATGTTGTATGGCTGCGGGTGTGGTGTATTCGACAATCCCAACTATTTGACGACCTCTGCTGAGATGAGGTTCTTTTGGCTTCCGCTATCAACAATAAAATGAAGCAGGGTACCCTTCTCCCACATCTGTGAATGAAAAAATCACTCCCCCTCTTTAGGACCCATTGGTTCTTTTGGTTGAATTTCCGAGGTCATGACAATAGCAATGGGGTCTGCGTCAATGATCCATCTTTTACCAGTATTTTTAGAATCATATTCAGAATGAGGGTTTGAATCCTTGCCTTTGATCTCGGCCACCAATGAATGTATTGAGCGACATTCATCAGTGTTGTGCCAGGGGATTTTGTGGAAATCACACCATTTTCCGGTGTCCTTCTTTGTCTTCCCGTGTCAATTCTTTTCCTATGGCTTGGACTGGTTTTCGACAAACTGTTTGTTAGGGTCATCTTTGTCATACTTTGGTTGTTGCGGATTTATAGACCCAAACTCTTGTTTGTTCTGCTGCTTAAATTTCTACTCATTTTTAACAACATATCGATAAGTAACACCGAGTGATGAGATATCCAAAAAATCAATTTTAGTTTGGATATATCTATGTAGAGCCCCACGGTATTTTAGAACCAAATGTCCTTTGGAGTCTTTGATACCCATCTTGGTGTGCAAGGTATGGAAGGTATTGGTGAACTCTAGAACTTCTTGGCCCCTCTCTTGCCACAGTGTGGTCCATCTCATGTACTGGTCCTCATAGTTTCCAACAAAGTAATAATTTTCCTTTACCACATTCACAAAAAAATCCCATGTGGGCTCGACCCCATATATTCCAGAATCCTCTGTGGATCTTTGCTCCTAGTAAGTTTGCCACCAATTTTTGACATTGGGGAGAGATTTAAGGAGTTTGAAGGTGATATTTTCCCTTTCAATTTTTTTATGAATAGATAAATAACCTTGTAATAGATTTAACCATTTATATATGGAATCCATAGCTATCTGACCTTCAAATACAAGAATATCAAAATTAACCTGTACCTTGAAAGGGGAGGTGCTTCCAAAGTGGCTGTTTGATGAATATGCACATGTTTCTATCGGCAAGTGATGAAGGATATGGGAAAAATTCTCCATCATTTCGTCCCTCTGTCGTGTGAGAGCATGCTCAAGCAATATATTTATAGGATCGTCTACTCTGTCGTTTTTCTTTTCTTCTACCATGGAGGGTTTATTGGGTGTGCGAGAGCAATTGTCTTCAAAAGAGAAAAGCTCGAGACCCAACTTGCTATACTCGAACCTCGTTGGGGACATGCACTGAAAAAATGATCAAGAGCAACCTGCTTTGATACCACTGATCCGGATTTAGTTTTGGCATGAAATGAGAGCGGAGACATAATAAAGAAATGCATAGAGATATCACCGATATTCAATAATGTAACATAAATGTATCAAATATGCAATCATAAACACAGATATACAGTAATACATTATTTCTATTAATGAAAGAAATGTACAGAGACTGTAAAAATACAGAGTGGAAGACTTGCTAGAATGGTGACAGCTTATATCTGAGAAGAGATATGACGGCTACTCGCCTTCGCAAGAAGATGATAACAATGAGCCTTTGAAGGCCTTTTTACAATAAAGATGAATGCCAAAAACCCTACACATCCAAAAACCTAACCCTAAGAGATGAAGTGCTGGATGCCGTATGACTCATCCTTGAAGGGATGGATGCTGTATGACAATCATAACTACTGGTTGACACAAATATCTCCTCCTTGGCGAAGCCACCAGATTTTGTATGGCTGCGGGTGTGGTGTTATCAACAATCCCAACTGTTTGACGACCTCTACTGAGATGAGGTTCTTCTTGCTTCCTCTATCAACAATAAAATGCAACGAGGTCCCCTTCACCCATATCTGTGAATGAAAAATGCACTCCCCCTCTTACAGATATGTTGGTTCTTCTGGTTGAATTGTTGCGGTCGCGAAAATAGCAGTGGGGTCTGTGTCGATGATATGTATTTTACCAGTATTTTCAGAATCAGATTCTGAATCAGGGTTTGGATCCTTTTCTTTGATCCCTACCACCAATGACTGTTTTGAGAGAGATTCATTGATGTTGTGCTAGGGGATTTTGTGGAAATCACTCCATTTTTCGGTGTCCTTCTCTGTCTTCCCGTGACCCTTCTTTTCCTGTGGCTTGGACTGGTTTTCAGTAGACTATTTTTTAGGGCCATCTTTGTCATGCTTAAGTTGTTTCTTATTTACAGTCTTGAACTCCCTTTTGTTCTGGTGCTTAAATTTATGCTCGATTTTAACAACATATTGATAAGAAGCACTGAGTGATGAGATATCCAAAAAATCCATTTCAGTTTGGATGTATCTGTGTAGAGCCCCACGGTATTTCAGAACCAAATGTCATTCATAGTATTTGATACCCAGCTTGGTGCGTAAGGTATGGAAGGTATTGGTGAAATCTGAAACTACTTGGTCCCTCTCTTGCTGCAGTGTGGTCCATCTCATGTACTGGTCCTCATAGTTTCCAACAGGGTAATACTGTTCCTTTACCGCATCCACAAAAAAATACCAAGTAGGCTGGACCCCATATATTCCAGAATCCTTTGTGAAGCTTTTCTCCAAGTAAGTTTCCCACCAATGTTTAACATGGGGGAGAGCTTTGAGGAGTATGAAGGTGATATTTTCCCTGCCGGAAAAATTATGAACAAAGAAATAACCTTCTAACAGATTTAACCATTTTTCTAGGGCATCCGCATCTATCTTACCTTCAAATACAAGAATATCAAAATTAACCTGTAAATTGAAAGGAGAGGTTCTTACAAAGTGGTTTTTTGATGAAGATGAGCCTGTTTCTATCGACATGCGTTGAAGGATGTGGGAAAAATTATCCATCATTTCGTCCCTCTGTCACGTGAGAGCTTGCTTAAGGAACATATATATAGGATTGTCTGCTCCATCGTTTTTCTTTTCTTTAGCCATGGAGGGTTTCTTGGGCATGTGAGAGAAATTTTGTTCAAGAGAGACAAGATCGAGACCCAACTTTCTATACTCGGACCTCGTCGGGGAAAAACACTGAAAAACTGATCAAGTGCAACCTGCTCTTATACCACTGATCCAGATTTATTTTCGACACGAAATGAGAGCGGGCATATAATAAAGAAATGCACATAGATATCATAGATATTCAATAATGCAACATAAATGTATTAGAGATGCAACCATAAACACAGATATACAATAATAAATGATTTCTATTAATGAAAGAAATGTACAGAGACTATAAAAATATAGAGTGGAAGACTCTCTAGAATGGTGGCATCTTATTTCTGAGAAGAGATGTGATGACTACTCGCCTTCATAAGAAGATGATTACAATGAGCCTTTGAAGGCATTTTTACAATAAAAAGGAATTACCAAAACCCTATACATCCAAAAACCTAACCCTAGGAGATGAAGCGCCAAAAGTCATGTGGGCCATGTTTGGGTAAGTTAGTACATCAACTTCCCGGTGTCGTAACTTTTGCATACGATCTCCGTTTTAGGTGTATCATAACCCATTGGAAAGGTATCGTCAAAGAGATTCATTTTGGGGGAACAGTCATGCCTTTGGCTATCAATGAGAATATTGATCCCGAAAAACCTTCATTTAGGCCCACAAAATGACCCTAGTAGTTAAAACTGCTAAAAATAGTAAATTGCCAAAATTGCCAGAAAACTGTTTTGAGCCAGTTGGAGAAGGTGGGTGGCCACCGATATCCTCCTATATCAATAATCCCTCATTAGGAAGCAATGGTCACCATTGAGTGTAAATTCTAACCTTGTACAATATCTATTGCAAACTGATATTCAGAAAAGAATAGAAAAGATGCAATGGAAAATACAAACATTACACAGAGATTTTTCACCTGGAAACCCAAACCGAGAAAACCAACATATATTATATTGATACACATTGTTTACAATACAATATATATATAGGAGCCAGCGGCATCCAAAACCCTAACCCAATGACCTGGATTAGTCCAAAACCCTAATTCCTTAACTGGAAATAGAAAACCATCGGCAAAAACCATGTGCCGAAAACCACCTAATATCATGTGGTCCCGGAAATATGTTGGCCCGACGATAATATGTCGGCATGAAACCGGCGAAAATATGTCGGCCCAAAAAAAAAATTTCAGGGGCGCTGCCCCCGAACCCCCCTGCACGCCCGACGTAGGCACTCAGACACTACTACTCATGCAAAGAATATAACACATACCCCACATTCTCCCACTTGTTGTTTTCTTTGCACACAAGGGGTTACAGGGTTACATAGTCAACAATGCCCATGGATCCTCTACACCAAGAGAACTTCTCAGTGCTCACAGATTTTGTCAATGAATCTGCAACATTCTTCAAAGTGTCCACCTTCATCAGTGATACTTTCTTTTCTTCAATCATGTCTCTCACAAAGTGATATTGAACATCAATGTGCTTTGTCTTTG
>SNQJ01S0036248.1:54793-78588 GCA_010110895.2 Picea sitchensis
ATCCAAAACCCTAACCCAATGACCTGGATTAGTCCAAAACCCTAATTCCTTAACTGGAAATAGAAAACCATCGGCAAAAACCATGTGCCGAAAACCACCTAATATCATGTGGTCCCGGAAATATGTCGGCCCGACGATAATATGTCGGCCCGAAACCGGCGAAAATATGTCGAAAAATCCCTATTCAGGGCTACATAGAATTCTGTTATCGAATTCATCTATGAAGACATCTTTACCCGCTTCGGTGTCCCTCGTGAAATTGTTACATACCTAGGCACTCAATTCACTTCCAAGTTGATGAGAGAGCTAACAGAGAAATATGGGATTAAACACTGTAAATATTCTCCATACCACCTGCAAGCCAATGTTCAGGTAGAATCCACAAACAAAGTTCTGGAAGACATATTGACCAATACTATTCAATTACATCACCAGGATTGGGCTGATAGGATCCCAGAGGCTTTGTGGGCATACCAGACCACCTGGATAAATACCACTGGGCATACTCTTTATCAGCTAGTGTACGGGAAACAAGTACTTATAACAATAGAATTCCAAGTAAGGACCTTCCGTATTGCCACAAAATTAGGATTGAACTTATATGAGGCTCAGAAGCAATGAGACCTACAATTGAATGAGTTGGATGAAATTAGGCAAGATGCCATCCAACAGACAATATTGGTCCAAAACTAGCAGAGCAAGTGGCATGACAAGTTTATTAAGAAGAAACACTTCCAACCTGGTGATTGGGCTATGTTGTTTGATTCCCGATTCAAAACCTTCAAAGGAAAACTCACCACCCGGTGGTTGGTCCCTTATGAGGTAGACACCGTATATGACAATGGAGTTGTAAAAATTAAAACGATTGACGATGGATAAGTCTCTTTTGTAGTAAATGGATATCGAGTCAAATTTTATCATAAGCCCATTTCCAAAGAGTATTTTATACAGGTCATGTCAACGGACAAGGCATTGGCCTTAGTANATGTAAATAGTTTTTGAATTTTGTTAATAAGGAAATTCTAGATATTTCTGGAAGTATTTATTTCACCAGGAGTAGACAGTTTCAAGGAAATATAAAAGAAGTATTTTTCTTCAAAATATTATTACACTTGAATTTCATTGTCTGCTAAGCATCAAATGAATATTGACTTACTGTAATTAGCAATATTTTTTGCAGAAATTTTCATTTTCTTAAGGCATTTTAAAGCAGTTGCTCTTGAAACTCTTCACCACTGTATAAGCAAGTGATACCATAACTAGCAAGCCTAGAGGTCTCTCGTACAACTTTTCCAAGAAACCTGAGTAAGTGAGTAAAGTGTCTTTATCAAAGAGTAACAAGGAGGTCTAATTAGTGGTTAATCACGAAAACATCACAATAACTACAAAATAAGAAAGTGAGTTGAGCCTAGAGATACCTTTCTGTTCTTTCTCAATGGTACCATCCACTACACACTAAATAGATTGATTATATCATATCTTTAGATAGGCCACGTCCTCTTAAGTACCCCTTACATTGGGACAATCACTAAGTAATATAACAAAAAGTCATCTTCTAACATAAATACCATCCCAATTAAAAAAAGAAGAAAGATAAAGTTGTTTTTAGAGATGTCCCCCCATCTTCTTGCATAAAAAAATCTTATACTAAAATCTTAAAAGATGGAGGGCCAGTCTCTGAGGGTGTAAGAGGCTAACTTGTCGGGATACTGAATAGGTCTGTTGGCAGTGGGTACCGACATGTGGTATGACTAGGTAAACCTGCCAGAGTACTGAACCAACTTGCTGGTAGCAGGGCATTCTACCTAGCGAGGATAGTAATCTGATAAAAAATAAATAATAAATTTAAACTTGTCCTGATGTACGACATTACTTGCAGACAAAGTTGACATGAAGTATGTATGGTTAAGCTAAGGTTAATGAACTCCATAAACTTGCCATTGGGAAATAACTCTAAGACTATCTTGAAACTCTCTTACCTACCTCTTCTTATCTATGTATATGATATCTTATCATATAGGTGGGACCATCTTGTAATCGTCTCGTCAGACCAATCTGTGAAATTTATCTTTACACTTGACATACTATAAATCTTCGGCTATTGGGGGAACTGACTGGTTTCCTATACTTTTGATTGTGAGGTGTCATAATACTTAGGTGTGGGGGAGGGGTTCATGAGATGACAAATGATCATTGCCTGGAGAAATAAATCTTTGCAAGAAATTTTGTATTATTTCCATGATACAGGTTATTACATTAATATTCATTTTATTTTTGAAGTGCTAAACTCCTGTGTGCTATAAATTGCTGAACATATACTTAACAGACCATACCACTTTTATCGGTTTACAAGATGTACATTATGGGATTGACATTACATATCTTAGTCTTTCTATGACCTTTTCATTGTAGGTTTTACATTATATGTCCTATGCAAGACGACTGAGTGAGCATGATGGAAAAATCAACAACAAGGGAGCATTCTACCTCTGCTCTTTAACCACTGTGACTGTCAAAAACATTTCAATATTGCAGGCTATCCATTACAAGAGGTGAAAATGTATTTAACATAGAGGTGTCATATGAAGTATCGTATGAAATGCTGTATGAGGTGCCGAACGAAGTACCGTATGAATTACACACCAATAACTATCCACAATTCTAGGTAACTAGGAATCAATGACATTCAATTGAATTGGTTGTAGGCAATTGATTGAAGATGATTTAGATATGTTCAAGATAAAATGTCCAAGTCAAAAGACTTGGACATTGATTTAACTATGCATCATTGCATTTGCCCCCCCCTAAAAACGAGCCTTCAAATTCGAAATCTCCCACACATGGAATTCCGTGCACACATGTGTGTAACCAACTCCACCATAGGCGCATTCAAATATGGGCTGGGTAACCTATTATCCCAATTCTCCCTTTCTATTTTTCCTTGCCCCTATGTAATAAATCACGCCCAATCTCTGTCTTTCATTCCCCTGTTCAAATCACGTTTGACCCGCGCCCAATTCATGCCATCTCTTGGCCCAATCGCACCCTTGCCTAGTGAATTTATCCTCTGTCATAATTTCCAAGAGGTATGAACCCTCTTCGTATGAAAATATTTTTTCCATTCTCGAATTTGCACAATGCAGAGAGGTGTTTTTACGCGCAGGTTGGGGGCCGTTTTTGTCTAACTTGCAGGGCCACGATGATGGAATCTCCATGAAATTTTCCCTCAGTTCCGATGGCAAGACAATGCACATGGGGGTATCTTTCCTTTGGGGTCTCATAAGAGTCCATTGTTGTAGCCACAGAGCTTCCAAGGATGGGAGATAGATGGTTCAAAAACCACCAGCTGCCACGCTCAAGTTATAATAGGGTTTTTAAGTCCAAATTCCAGAACATTTTAGGAGAAAAAGGATATTCTAAGGAATAGATAAAGGAGGAATTGATCAACCCTCTCATCATCATCACGAGGTTGATCACATGTGAAGGTAGATATTTTACTTTCAAAGCCTGTTATTTCAGATTGCTAGCTCATTTCCAGTTCAACTAACCTTTAAATTTTCCCTTCTACTTTCTAAAGAGCTTGGAGAAGATGTCCTCTCAAGTGAGGAAGAATGTAACTAACCCCCACAATAGCCTCTTTCACCATGGCTTAATCAAACTCCTTGTTCTAGCCGAATTAGAGAAACATGCGCAAACTTGGGATGAATTTATCTATCAATTTGCAAACCCTCACTTGACAATTAAGATCGACAAAAAACCACTTAGCCTAAGAACTATCTCTCCATCCAAGCCCCACTCTCCAAGAACTCCAAACCCCCTTGCACAAACCATCTCTTTACCAGAACAATACAAAAATCTTGTTGACATCCCTACTTCCTCATCAGGTAAAAAGACCAAGAGTAAAGATCAAAATAAGCCTATTGATAACCCCCCAATGCCTTCAATCTCTCTTGATCCCACACCTAAAAATATCCAAGAAGTGATTCAACAAGACTTTCCCATCGTTCCCACAAATAGGAGGGGATCCAATCGATTTGGTAAAGGACCCTTTCGAAAGAGTACTTAGATCACAAGAACAAAACCTTATGCAAAACCCCTGCCTACTTCGGATCCTATCCAAGTGTCCTCTGATCTTGAGAGCCCTCACAAGAGACTTAGGGAAGTTTCTACAGATGGATTAAAGCCTCAAAGAAAGACAAAATCAGAACCCACCTCTCCCTCTCAATCCCCTATTACTCCTACTTCACCCATGCCTACTCTAGATCCTAAGAATGATAGATTGTCCACATCCCTCAAAGGATCTAAGCCTTCCTCCAAGATCACTGATTCTTCTCCAACCATTGAGAAGCTACAAAAAAATAATTTTCAGCTCCTCCAATAGTTGGAAGAAAGGAAGACAATAGAAACACACCTTCATCATGATAATGCAGTCCTCCAAGCAAAGGTAAAATCCCTTCAACGGTTGGTTGATGAAATGACCAAATCTAACCGCAACTTCAGAGCACAACTGAAGCAACACAAGAGGCATAAGGAAAATTATTCACAGCAAGAAGCAAAAGCTTCCAAAGATGATCCTCCTCAACAAGCTTAGTCATGAGAGGTAATTTATTTTTTGTTTGCAGTGGGACCTGTAAAATCGTAAATGTGGGGGTAATGTTGGGCCCAAGATATGATCAGTTTTATGAAAATAATTAGACACTTTTTCTGAATGTACATATGTGTTTTTCATGTTTTGGAGAATCTTTTTGAAGAATTTTGTGCCAAAATGATATGATCTACACTAGGGTGAAATCGCATCACGTTTCTACTTTCGACACTCAGTCCGACACTCCATCCAGTACTCAATACAATACCCAGTCCGACACTCCGTCCAACACTCTGTCTTGCACAAAAATGGTGGGCGATTTGGTAGTTATGGTATTGGCAGCCAGTGATGGGAAAATCAGGAACATGGGTTGTTCTCGTGCTTGCCCCCTCCAACTACTGAACTCTTGAAAACTCGGTTTGGGTTGTTGAGCTGGGTGATTATTGGCTTGCTCCATTTCGGCAGTTAGCGCACCATTAATGTAATTTGTTGTTTATATAAGAGGTTCGACCCTCCAATGGTTGAACTCTTGGTCTATAAAACCTATAAATACCACCATGGTGGTCATACAATAGCTAGGAAGTAGTAGAAGAAGTAGAGGATTAGAGACAAATATGTTTTCCTCTGTTTTTACTATTTTTCATTGCCAGAATTATATAAAGCTGCGTTTTTGAGTTTTAATGGTGAAATCGATTTGATAAGTTCGTGGTGTGCCTTTGATAAGTGACCATGACTTGTTGGAGGGCCCACCAATAGTATGATAATTGTTCTATGTGTTATTTATGCATTTCATAACTTAGATGTCTTTTTATTTCCTATACATGAACTACTCTTTGATTTCTTTGTTATCTAATTTGTTGTTGTATTTTAACTATTTTAATTCTCTTTTGCAGGTTAGTATGAAGGATTTTTGTTAATATGCATTGATTCTATAGTTAGGAACGGGTTTGCGAACTCATACACTAACCCTGTGAGTGATTAAATATTAGATTGCATTTTATTTATGCTTTTAAAATCAAGTTTAAAACATAGTTTGAAACATAGTTTGAAACATAGTAGAACATAATTTTAATTTATGTTTTCTTTCACAAGGCTTCGGTGGATGGTAGGGTTAGTTTCAGTTTTTATTTGTAGATTGCCTATTCAATTATCATTTAGATTTTGCTTAACTAGTTGTTGATTAATTAGTTTACTTTCTATATGCTAGAATCATGTCTCGATTTCTGTTATTAAGCTTTTTCTTTCTTGCAATTTGAATTGTTAAAATAGATATAGCATAGTTTCACTTTATGCAATTTATTTCCTAGAATTAGATTGCAATTCCAATTCTTAGTTAATGATTGAATTTAATTATGAGTTTTTCTTACATAGCATAGAGTACAATTATAATCTCGTTATACTGTTGATGGTTAATGCATGAGTAATAATCACATGAATATGCAGGGTAATTAATGTTGTTTCCATAATGACTAAGTTCTCACTGGATTGCTTAATCCACACCTTTCACTTTGCTATCGAAATCAGTATTGAGCTTATACCTCTCGAATTATCTTTTGTTGTCAAATGCCATCAAGATATTATAAGACACTAGAGACATTCACACAACCACCAACACTATATTTGAGTTTTCATAGGTTAAAAGATAACTTCTTGCTTTCATAGATTCGAAGATAGTTTTGCTGCTATTGTAGGATAGATAGTCTTTTGCTTTGGTAGATTAAAGAGTAGTTTTTCTTATCATAGATTAAATATTAGTTGTTAGTTACTCTTTGCTCTCAATTTAGTAGATTTCCTTTTATTAATTAGAAATAGTTTTGAAGTTAGAATTAAGAATAGAGTTCACTTGTCTTTTAGCTTAGTTAGTTGCTTATTGAGTAGTTTTACATAGTTTACTTGTTGTAGAAGTTATCCTAGGGTAGTTAGTTGTTTACTTGTTTTAATATGTTAGTTGCTTACTTGTCTATTCTTGCTTTGATAGTATAGTTGTTTATTTACTTGCTTTCACATGATAGTTGTTCATTGAGTTTAAGTAGGCTAGTTAAAGTAGTTTTCTTTTGCTATTTGTTTATTGTTATGCTTAAATAGTTTCTTTTTCTTATTGTTATAATTGAACTAGTTTTGCTTCAAGTAGGGTTTTCACTTGTTTTCTTAGAACTATCCATCGATCCTTGGTTCGAAAGTACTTAGGTTACATAGTTTAAAGTTGCTTAGTAGGGTTTTCTCATTAGATAGCTTTGCTTGAATAGATTATCCCTTAGATAGACACTTGCTTAGTTAGACTATACAACTACCAACCCTTCTACCTTGGCATATATTTTGCTACAAATCTAAGTTTACTTACCCTAGGTTGCCAATTTAATTGAGGGTTTTTAGTGTGTTTTTAGTGCATATAGAACACCCATCATTTTTGGTGCCGTTGCTGGGGAGTTATCTCAACGTAATAAATAGTTAGGAAATAGATCATTTTTAAACCTTAGCATTAGATTGGTGGCGGGGGAACTTTAAGACGAGAGGTAAGAAACTGCGCATTTGCTATTGCAGGCTCCCCCAAACCCAATGGTAGTTTTTTTCCTTTTGTTTTTGTTTACTTTCATGAATAGACCTAAAAACCTAATGGTAGCTTTTTCCTTTGCTTTTGTTTACTTTCATGAATATACCTAGAGACCCAAAAGGGAGATACATTAAATATAAATCATACCTTTCAACCAAGGTTCCTTTGGATCTTTTTGGGGGAAGGAATGTTCCACTCATAAGCTCCGTAGACCGATACTGAAAAACATGAGCTAGCTCAACTCAAAGATATAAGGTAGTATTTGAAGAGACTAACACAGGGAGCACTATAGAAAAATAAATTGAAGCATCAATCATATTAGGACAGGAGGCAAGACCACTCGAGCCTTTCACAGAACCAAACAATACAACCTTTTCTCTTACACCACCACCAGGAGATCCTAATTTTAAATATGCTTAAATACTTGATTTTGATTATTGTTATAATTGAACTAGTTTTGCTTCAAGTAGGGTTTTCACTTGTTTTCTTAGAACTATCCATCGATCCTTGGTTCAAAAGTACCTAGGTTACATAGTTTAAAGTTGCTTAGTAGGGTTTTCTCATTAGATAGATTTTATTTAATAAATTATCCCTTACATAGCTACTTCCTTAGTTAGACTATACTACTACCAACCCTTCTACCTTGGCATATATTTTTCTACAACTCTAAGTTTACTTACCCTGGATTGAAAATTTAATTGAGGGTTTTTAGTGTGTTTTTAGTGCATATAGAATGCACATGACAGGCGTTGAAGGATGTGGGAAAAATTCTCCATCATTTCGTCCCTCTGTCACGTGAGAGCTTGCTTAAGCAACAAATTTATAAGATCATCTGCTCCGTCATTTTTCTTTTCTTCTGCCATGGAGGGTTTCTTGGGAGTGGGAGAGAGATTTTCTTCAAGAGAGACAAGCTCGAGACCCAAATTTCTATACTTGGACCTCGTCAGGGACATGTACTAAAAAAACGATCAAGATAAGCTTGCTCTGATACCACTGATCCAGATTTATTTTCGGCATGAAATGAGAGTGGAGATATAATAAAGAAATGCACAAAGATATCACAGATATTCAATAATGTAATAGAAATGTATTAGATATGCAACCATAAACACAAATATACAATAATAAATGATTTCTTTTAATGAAATAAATGTACAGAGACTGTAAAAATACAGAGTGGAAGACTCGCTAGAATGGTGGCAACTTATCTCTAAGAAGAGATGTGACGGCTAGTCGCCTTCGCAAGAAGATTATTACAATGAGCCTTTGAAGGAATTTTTACAATAAACATGAATTCAAAAAACCCTAGACATCCAAAAACCTAACCCTAGGATATGAAGCGCCAAAAGTCATGTGGGCCCCGTTTGGGTAAGTTAGTACATCAACTTCCCGGGGTCATAACTTTTGCATACGATTTCCGTTTTAGGTGTATGATATCCCGTTGGAAAGGTATCATCGAGGAGATTAATTTTGGGGAATAAATAATTCATTTGGATATCATTGATAATATATATCTATAAAATCCTTCATTTAGGCCCTCAAAATGGTCCTGAGAGTTAAAACTGCTAAAAATAGTAAATTGCCAAAATTGCCATAAAACTATTTTGAGCCAGTTGGAGAAGATGGGTGGACACTGATATCCACTTGGATCAATCCTCCCTCCTCAGGAAGCAATGGTATCCATTGCGTTGAGTGCCCGGGGGAGAGGAAAAAGCATTTGCTGAATCTGAATCTTGGTGAGTTGCTTGCCTTGCTGGAGACGTCGCACTGCTTGGTTTGTGGAAGGATATCACGAGCATGTGGCTAGAAGTTTGGATATTTTTAACCAATATCGATACATGAGATCATTTTGTGTAGAAGGAATCTTTAAACTTTACTACAATCTTGTCGACCTGCTTCTGTTGGATAGAAGGTGCTTGGGCCGAGGCTGTAGTGGTTGCGGTATCCTTTTGTTCACCTTTGAACAGATTGTGAAGAAGCTAAATTTTGTAGTATGAGATACTACCTTGCGACACTTTTTAGGTGGAACAATAGTCAAAACTACCTCTGGTATTCTATAGATATGACCCCCCAGAGAAACAATGACACTGTGGGGTCAAGAATCATAAACAACATGGCACTTCCACATATATGGTTGGCCCAAGAGAACATCACATACATCCAGTGGAGCAACATCACATAATACCTCATCCTTGAAGGGATGTATGCTGTATGAAAATAGACACTGCTGGCTGACACGAAGATCTCGTCCTTGGTGAAGCCACCCGATGTTGTATGGCTGTGGGTGTGGTGTTGTCAACAATCCAAAATATTTGATGACCTTTGCTGAGATGAGGTTCTTCTAGCTTTTGCTATCAACAATAAAATGTAGTGGGGTACCCTTCACCCACATCTGTGAATGAAAAAGGCACTCCCCCTCTTTAGTATCTATTGGTTCTTTTGGTTGAATTGTTGCGGTCGCGATAATAGTAGTGGGGTTTGCGTCGATGATCTGTCTTTTACCAGTATTATCAGAATCAGATTCTGAATTAGGTTTTGGCTCCTTGTTTTTGATCCCGACCACCAATGACTGTTTTGAGCGACATTCATCGATGTTGTGCTAGGCGATTTTGTGGAAATCACACCATTTTCCAGTGTCATTCTTTGTCTTCCCATGAACCTTCTTTTTTTGTGGCTTGGACTGGTTTTTGGCAGACTGTTTGTTAGGTCCGTCTTTGACATACTTTGGTTGTTGCAGATTTACAGACCCGAACTCCCATTTATTCTAGTGCTTAAATTTATGCTCGATTTTAACAACATATCGATAAGCAACACCGAGTGATGAGATATCCCGAAAATCCATTTCACTTTGGATGTATCTATGTAGAGCCCCAGGGTATTTCAGAACCAAATGTCGTTCAAAGTATTTGATACCCAGCTTGGTGCAAAATGTATGGAAGGTATTGGTGAACTCCGAAATGGCTTGGCCCCTCTCTTGCCGTAGTGTGGGCCATCTCATGTACTAGTCCTCATAGTTTCCAATAGGGTAATACTGTTCCTTTACCACATCCACAAAAAAATCCCAAGTGGGCTTAGCCCCATATATTCTAGAATCCTCTGTGGAGATTTTTTCCTAGTAAGTTTCCCACCAATGTTTAACATGGGGGAGATATTTAAGGAGTGCGAAGGTGATATTTTCCCTGTTGGAAAAATTATGAACAGAGAAATAACTTTCTAACAGATTTAACCATTTGTCTAGGGCATCCACATCTATCTGACCTTCAAATACAAGAGTATCAAAATTAACCCGTACCTTGAAATGAGAGGTGCTTCCAAAGTGGCTGTTTTATGAAGATGCACCTGCTTCTATCGACATGTGTTGAAGGATGTGGGAAAAAATCTCCATCATTTCGTCCCTCTATCGTGTGAGAGCTTTCTCAAGTAACAGATTTATAGGATCGTTTGCTCCGTTGTTTTTATTTTCTTACACCATGGAGGGTTTCTTGGGCATGCAAGAGTGATTGTATTCAAGAGAGACAAGCTCGAGAACCAAATTTCTATACTCAGACCTCATTGGGGACATGCACTGAAAAAATGATCAAGAACAACCGTCTCTGATACCACTGATCCAGATTTATTTTCGACATGAAATGATAACGGATATATAATAAAGAAATGCATATATATATCATATATATTCAATAATGTAACATAAATGTATCATAGATGCAACCATAAACAAACATATACAGTAATACATGATTTATATTAATGAAATATCGATAAGAAACACCGAGTGATGAGATATATTAACGATTTATATTAATGATTTATATTAAAAACATATTGATAAGCAACACCGAGTGATGAGATATCCAAAAAATCCATTTCATCTTGGATGTATCTGTGTAGAGCCCCAGGGTATTTCAGAACCAAATTTCATTCGGAGTCTTTGATACCCAGCTTGGTGCGCAAGGTATGGATGTTATTGGCAAACTCTGAAACTTCTTGGTCCCTCTCTTGCCACAGTGTGGTCCAACTCATGTACTGGTCCTCATAGTTTCCAATAGGGTAATACTATTCCTTTACCACATCCACAAAAAAATCCGAAGTGGGCTCGGGCCCATATATTCTAGAATACTCAGTGGAGATTTGCTCCCAGTAAGTTTCCCACCAATGTTTGACATGGGAGAGATTTAAGGAGTGCGAAGGTGATATTTTCCCTGTCGAAAATATTATGAACAAAGAAATAACCTTCTAACATATTTAACCATTTGTCTAGGGCATCTGCATCTATCTAACCTTCAAATATGATAATATCAAAATTAACCTGTACCTTGAAAGGAGAGGTGCTTCCAAAGTGGCTGTTTGATGAAGATGTGCCTATTTCTATCGGCAGGTGTTGAAGAATGTGGTAAAAATTCTCCATCATCTCGTCCCTCTGTCGTGTGAGAGCTTTCTCAAGCAACAAATTTATAGGACCGTCTGCTCCGTCGTTTTTCTTTTCTTCTACCATGGAGGGTTTCTTGGGAATGTGAGAGCGATTGTCTTCAAGAGAGACAATCTTGAGACACAACTTGCTATACTCAGACCTCGTCGAGGACATGCACTAAAAAAATGATCAAGAGTAGCCTGCTCTAATACCACTGATCCAGATTTATTTTCGACACGAAATGAGAGCGAATATATAATAGAGAAATGCACAGAGATATCACAGATATTCAATAATGTAACAAAAATGTATCAGAGGTGCAACGATAAACACAGATATACAATAATACACAATTTCTATTAATGAAAGAAATGTACATAGACTGTAAAAATACAGAGTGGAAGACTCACTAGAATGGTGGCAACTTATCTCTGAGAAGAGATGTGATGGATACTTGCCTCCACAAGAAGATGATTACAATGAACATCTGAAGGAATTTTTACAATAAACATGAATTCCAAAAACCCTAGACATCCAAAAACCTAACCCTAGGAGATGAAGCGCCAAAAGTCATGTGGGCCCCATTTGGGTAAGTTAGTACATCAACTTCCCGGGGTCGTAACACTTGCATACGATTTTTAGGCGTATGATAGCCCATTGGAAAGGTATCATCGAGGAGATTCATTTTTGGGGCTCAATATTCCTTCAACTATAATTGAGAATCTCTACCCCGAAAAACCTTCATTTAGGCCCTCAAAATGGCCCCAGGAGTTAAAACTACTAAAAATAGTAAATTGCCAAAATTGCCAGAAAACTATTTTGATCCAGTTGGATAAGGTGGGTGGCCACCGATATCCACCTGGATCATTGAACCTTAGTTACATATAAAAAATGGCTCCATATGAGCTCCGTAATTCTCAACAAAACAAATACTTCGACTCTAGAGTCCAATGTTATCCAAAAGTAGGTTCTTCACACAATGATACTCGATTGATTGACTGAAACCCTAGCTACCTCATACATCCTATATTTATATTAGAAAATGGGTAAAAACCATTGCATTATGACTCAAAACCCTAATTCTAACTAGAATCAACTTGTCCACTTTCTAACTGTCTTCTGCACGGTTGGTCTTTGATCCAACCATTCCTTGCTTTTTCTTTGCGCTGATATTCCTTCTTTCCTAGTGCACTGCTTCCTTTTCCCTTCTGTCATGCTGCTTTCCCTTCTTCCCTGGTGTGTGATACTTCCTTGCTCCATTCCTTAGTTCTTCGCTTCATTTATTGTGTTGAACCCCCAAATCATTTGTCCTTTAATGTGATGCTTCAAGAGTTGGATTAGGTGTCGTACTTAAGCAAGATAATCATCCCATTGCATTCAAAAGTTTAAAATTCAAACCAAGGGAGAAAAAAAATAAACATATGACAAAGAAATGTTGGAAATTATGCATTCCTTGGTTAAATGTAAAAAATACTTGTTGGGAACACAATTTATCATGAAAAAAAACCACAATAGCTTGAAGTATTTTTTAACTAAGAAAAACCTTTCATCAGAGCAACAAAAATGGGTGAGAAAAATCTAGGTATTTGATTTCAATATTATTTATAAAAAAAGGGAAGGAGAATTTGGTTATGGATAGGTTATCAAGGAAAATTAATAATGATTCTACTCTATGTGCTATGTCCACCATTATTCCTGAATGGATCTCAAAATTTCAAACTGAGTATATAAAAATCCAAAAATAAGAAGGCTAATAGGAGAAGTCAAAATCAACCCAACTACAAATCCTAAATTCACTTGGGAGAATGACATACTGTGGTACAAAAAACATATAATTTTTCTCATCTCTTCCAAGTTCAAACTCCAATTTTTGAAATAAAATCATGATTCTCCATTAGCAAGGCATGTGGGGTTTTTCAAAACTTACTACAATATATGCTAGTCCTTCTTCTAGAAAGGTATGCGATCTAAAATTCATAAATATTTGGTAGAATGTAACACCTTTTAATGACAAATTTTGAAACTATTTCTCCTCTAGGTCTTTCGAAACCCCTTCATATCCCAGCCCAAAAATGGTCCGAAATATCTATGGAATTTATTACTGGTTTTCCTACCTCTGAAAGAAAAGACACTATATTTGTAATCATCAACCAATTAACCAAATATGCCCACTTTGTCAGGATCTATTCAAAGGCCAAGGCTATCCAAGTCACCGATAGCTATGTTAAAAATATTTTAAAACTTCATGGATTTTCCAAAGTTATCGTAAGCGATAGGGATCCCAAGTTTACTAGCGATTTTTGGAAGGAACTATTTTGTCAGGTGGGGACATGTTAAGAACCAAATATCAAAATAACATAAAAAACCTCAAAATAAGTAATCCACACCATTAAAAAGAGATAAATTCAGATAATAAACCTCTTAGAGGGGGAGTTGGCAGCAGGCCGAAATGGGAAAGAAGGCATGCACGAAGAAGAATGACAGCTGGAAGAGCAATCGTGGGAAAGAAAACATGCAGGAGGAAAGCAATAACTAGCAAGAAGCACAACACGTGTGCATGCAAGAAGGAGGCAACAACTGGAAGGAAGCAACGAATACATGCAGAGAAGGAAGACCTAATGACAGAAAAGTTAATGTTTTTGATAAGAGTTTTTGTGTAAACGACTGAAGAGCCCGATATATATAAATATAGGAAAGTAGGTATCAAAGAAAGGTTGTTTTGAAGGTTTAGAGTTCAGAGATTCAAAAGTTCAGAGATTTTGCGAAGGTTGAGCTTCCATTTTATGTAATATTTTGATAAGAGAATTACTTGGAATGAGAGAGATAAGCGGGAGGTAGACCTCGAGGATTAGATCCCAGGCTGAGGAGCTTGGTGTGATCTAGTTCGCCTCACAAAGATCTTTCCGATCTAAGAAGAATTGTAAGTGTGAGCTGTGAGAATTGTAGAACTATCATAATAAGAGATCCAAGAGCCAAATATTTGTGGATGTAGCCCTGGGAGGGGGTGCATGGTAATATCTGTTTGATGTGATGAATGCGTGCATATCTCTACTTACTTTTGTTAGTTAAATGCTAAACGCGATGAATGAATGCGTTATTATTATTTTTAGTTCATTTCTGTTACGCTGTTGAATTCTGAAGGTTAGATAATAGTAAGTGGTAATATAAATCATAAGAAATGGCTCGGAATGCAGACCCCCTATCCCCTACTCAATCCTAGGCTGTAAACACCTAAGTCTTATAGCCACACATAAAATCTATCTTGGGTGAGACTGCGTATTACATTCTATGTGTTGTGTTGCCTTTTGGTTCACCAGAAGGGACGATAGTTTTAGGCTTTGTTGGTACCTTGAAATATATGAACCCTGGGTCAGTAGCGCAAAGTTGTTCGGTAGGCTAAAGACCAACAAATGGTTCCATTTCCATTGTAAGAGGAACAATAAAGGACTGAGTAGATGGGATAGAACACATGTGCACAAAAATGAGCGAAACTAGAAGACTACTGAGTCACTAGAAGGGAATGTTGAGACCGTGGAACCCCACGAATGAATAAATCGAAGGCTGGTTGAGAACTAAAGAGCTAGAGTTTTCCCACAAAGATAATAGAAATCCTAGCCTGATGCCTTGCAAATACCTGGATAAATACGTGTTTACAGATTTACACATAGTCTTTTTCTGTGATTTTCCTCACCTATTGTAGGAGTGGATACTAAGGTTGAAAGATAACCATGCGGCGAACCAGATCCAACAGCTATATTGGACCCCAATATGGATTAACCAGTTACAACAGGTGAATAACAAATTCACCCGCGCAGGCAACTTTTGGATTGATAGTATTGTGGCAGGCTTCATCACAGAGTTTGCAGTTGACACAACGAAGTCATATAGTGCGGCAGAGGAGGAATTTCTACGCGGACCTCACAGAAGGTACATTTGATCACTATATACTTCGATTAAAATACTTATATATAACAAAGGTGTAATGACGATGGAAGAAGACAACTAAACTTCCCTGCGTGCATGGGGGAAGGGGGGATGCACTGATAGAGGGGAGGATAAATGGACAAAGGAGAGGATAAAGGAAAGAAGGAGGAGGAATTATTGGACCCAATATTGATGGATGACAACCAACTTAAGTGGATCTTAGCATCACCTGGAATGACGCATAGTGGAGTACCCTACCAATATAAGGTGAATACCAAGAAAAGAGCTGTAGTCGTGAGGGAGGGCTTAGCAAGCGACGAAGAAGAGGTAGAGGATCTCTAGGCTGTGGAGCAGATTGAGGAAATCCTACGCACAACCTATGAGAGGAAAACAAGAGGCCCAAGAACAGGAGGAGAAGATAGACACCCTTTCCGTATTAATGTTAGTGTGGAACCCATAAACCCATGTGCAACTAATACACCAAAGAGAAAATCACTGTTTAGACAATTGAAGTTTGGAGGAAGTCCGATAGCGAGAAGCACATCTACCAAAGGATAAAAAACTAGAGGAGCCAGTTCAGGCAGTACGAGTCAAGTATCTACACCGCACGATAGAGGTAGAAATTCATTATTTAGAATGGCAGGACATGACCCCATGATCAGATTACCAGAATTCGGAGGAGAAGCAACAGAAGACCCGGAGAAGAATTTGTTCATTTGTGAAAAGATCTGGGAGGCAAAATAGATCACATATGAATATACCAAACTTGCGCAGCTAGAGATCATGCTAAGAGACCGCACACTAGACCGGTACATGAGTCTAGACACAAACAATGCTCCTGGGACGATGAGGACACTAGAAGACATCAAGAAACTACTAATTAATGAGTTCTAGAAACCGAGCTCAGAGGACCATTACATGAATGAAATTATTGAGATTCGACAGAAGCCAGGAGAGTCTGTATGGGAGATTGACCAAAGATTTAATCAATTGAAGGGAACGTTAAAATATCTTATGACCAAGATGCAACACCAACATCTTTTTGTCAACTCACTATTCCCACATATGAAATACCCCTTACGACAACAGAAGTTTTGGACGCAGGTTGAGGTGCTACAGGAAACCTTGCAGCTGGAAGAGAACCAATACCAATAGACGGACCCGACCATTGAAGAATTGAAGGAGGATTTGAAGAACCTCACATTTTAGTTGAATCAAAATAATAACAAGGACAAACGAGAAGCTGTTTGGTGCACCACATGCAGGATAGAAGGACACCACAAGAACAAATGTCCAACATTCGCGTAGTATATGGAAACAAGCATGCCAAACCCAATACCATAAGGAGGACTATGGTGAAAAATATGAAAGAAATTGGGTCAAGACCCTTATCACTGCACAATGATGTAGAAGTACTAGAGAGTTCCCAAGAATTCTTATTTCACTTTTTGTAAGTCTATAGGTCATGACGGCAAAGATTGCATAACTATGGAGTTGATGCGAGAGAGAACATTGAATTCCTATAGGGTACAGGTCGAAATGATGACTGGGCAAGCAATGCCATAGTTCAATCAAGCCCCAACTCCATACAATACTTCACAACAACAGTACAACACTGCGCAAAAACCATACAACAATATGCAACCATAGTACAACCCGACGCAACCCCAGTATAATACTGTGCAGTACAACTAGGTGCCACCATATAATGTGCCGAGAGGGGACATAGTAGGCTATCGAGGACACGAATGAGCCAGAGGAGGCTTCAGACGTGGTAGAGGACCAACCATGTGTCACAATTTTCAGCAACTGGAAAATTATGCAAGGGAATGCCCACTGCCACCAACAACTTGTATGTACTGTCATGCATCAGATCATGAGACAAAGGAATGCTTGACACTGTTAGTAAAGATATAGGAAAAAAGGAACTAGAACAATCAGAATGTTCAATGGATTTTAGTTGAAGCAAGGGAGTATGGATGAAATATCAACATAGTCACCTGAGGACGACACAGTCCGACAAGAACCTGCACAGAACCAGTGGGTAAGGAAGAACACTGAACCAAGGAAGCACTTCGATGTGCCCAAAGAAAAGGAGAATTTTAAGGAAGCTAGACAAGAATTTTAGAAGAAGCACACAACGTCGACTTCTATTATGCAACCAGCCCATGAAGCTCTAGAATACAAAATGCCTCCATCATTGGATCATACCAAAGGAATTTCACTCAAGGGACAAGTAAGTACTATCAAAGACTTTTTGCAGTCATGTATCCAAATATTAATTGATCCTTCATCTGTGAAAATATTGAAAAACATCTTAGAGAAATGTAGCAACGAGACAGAACAAAAGCTAGAACAAAAAATTGTCAATCACCTACACACAAGGAGAAGAACGAGTAGGGAATTTAGATTGAATGCCAACATTGGTGATTTCAATATGGGAGATATCATACTGGACCTAGGATCTGAAGTAAATGTACTACCCAAAGAAAACCTGGCAATGCATGGGAGAACCAACCTTGTGATATTCGAATGTCCAACTAAAACTAGCCAACCAACACAGAGTCCTACCAATCGGGAGGCTAAAGGGCGTAATGGTAGATCTCAATGGTGTGCTTACCAAAGAAGATTTTGAAGTCATCGAAATAGTAGATGGCACAACACCATACCTGACACTACTCGATCTGGACTGGGCATTTGACAACCATACCATAATTAATTTGAAGACAAGAAAGATGACATTTCAATCCAGAGATTATAGGGTTATAGCACCACTGGATCCATCAGAAGGGGAAAGGTTCGTAGAACCCACTTGCCTAGACTTAGAGGAAATTGGCCAGTTGTACAAGAGAACTGTGCGCAAGGAGGATTATGTAAACCCAACTATAGACGGGGTACTCAATTGACATAGTATTACGTTATGCGCTATAGATTCAGACATTGGGTTAGAAAACTGGCAGCAGAGATTACATGAAATATCCACAAGAAGATGCGCAAGAATAGACCATGCAGTACGATGGATAGGCATAGAAATTGCAGAACCACCCAGTTTCCATGGGCTTAATGATTTGGAAACATTCTTGACACAATATGAAGATGAAGTATTAGAGAACCAGAGGTTACTAGAACTAGACTTAACACTTAAGGCCACACCCGCCAGATGGTGGGGCACATACAAGGAGACCATCACAAACTGGTACCATTGTAAAAGGCTACTGTGCATAAGGTTTGATGCAACACAGAAAAACAAAAAACAACAGAAATATGAAGGATTCGAGAAATGTTGTGGAAATTGACACTACCTGAGGAATGGCCTCACCACTTTATTCCTACATTAGAAGGCACACCAGTGAACTGGTATACAGATCAGGACCTGCGCAAAGGAACTACGACATGGGCGACTTTGTAGTGAAACTTTACCACCACTTTCTCATTCGAGCACGAGAACCCCAACATAGACACATCTCTGAAACGAATTAAAGGAGTCATATTCATTGAGGAGCCAGAAGTAGAACTTATTATTGAAGAGCAATGGTGAAATAAATAGGTAGTCAAGGAACTACTGTCATGTTACCAGGTACATGAGGACATACTAGACGAAGAGAACCCACACGACATTCATATTGTAGAAGAAGAAGGCAATAGATACATGAATGTACCACAAATAGAATCTGAAGTTATTTCCGTGCTGATCAAGGTAAAGAAAGTTAACATCGGTACAATGAAACATCCCAAAATGGCCAACATTGGAGACTACTGGGATGACCCAATAGTAGAAAGTATTACAGAACTGTTGTGCGAATACAATGAATTATTTCCTACAACATTTATAGAGATGAAAGGTATAGCAGGCAAACTGGGAGAAATGAAAATACCTCTCAGACCTGAAGCAAGACCGATCAGACAATGACCATATAGACTGGACCCAATATATAAACAAAAATTTAAAGAGGAGATTGACCGAATGCTCGAAGCTGGCATAATCAAACCCGTCGAGGAATTAGAGTGGATAAGCCCGATGGTCGTACAAGAAAAGAAGCAAGGAAAAGGGATTAGGATATGCGTCGACTTGAGGAAGTTGAACGATGCATGCCTACACGACCCATTCCCTACACCGTTCACAGATGAAGTGCTAGAGAATGTGGGGGGACATGAAGCGTACTCATTCACCGATGGATTCTTAGGTTACCATCAGATTAAGATAACATAAGAGGATAGATACAAGACCACATTCACGATAGAATGAGGATCTTACCAATATATAGTCATGCCCTTTGGACTAAAGAATGGACCAACAATCTTCTCCGGAGTGGTTATCGAAGCATTTAAAGAATTCATCCACCAGTTTCTTGAAGTATATCTAGATGATTGGGCAATCTATAGTCTGTTGAAAAACCATGTAGAAGTCTTACACTTGATGCTAGAGAGATGCAGACAATGTTAGATATCACTGAACATAAAGAAATGCATATTTGGAACACTGTTTGGGATACTATTGGGCCACATAGTATGCAAACAAGGGATATTGGTCGATTCGGCAAAGGTTGTTGTCATCGTTAATTTACCATCACTGAAAATAGTCCGTCAACTATGAGCGACGTTAGGACACACAGGATACTATCGAAAATTTATCAAAGGATATGCGCAGATCACAGCACCAATGGAAAAACTGCTAAGGAAGGATACAAAGTACAAATGGAATGATGAGTGTTAACACGGTCTGTATACCTTGAAGGAAAAGATGGTCACTGCACCGATATTATTATTTTTGAACTGGGGAAAGGCATTCCATGTGCATGTAGATGCATCAGTGATAGAACTGGGAGCTATCTTAGCGCATCCAGGAGGAGGAGACTTGGATCACCCAATATCATTTGCAAGAAGAAAAATATCTGAGTCAGAACAGAATTATAACACAATGGAAAGATAAGGCCTAGCTATGGTTTACACACTTCATAAGTTCAGTCACTACTTACTGGGAAATATTTTTAAGATGTTTACATATCACTCAGCCCTAAAGTACCTAGTCAACAAGCCAGTGTTCAGGGGGAGAATCTGTCGATGGTTACTGTTATTCCAAGAATTTGACTTCGAAGTAATTGTCAAACCAGGGAAACTAAATGCAGGCCCTGACCACCTATCACGGGTCACAAATGGAGAAGAACCCACAAGCTTAGAAGACAACTTCCTGAATGTACAACTATTCTCGATACAAATTTCCGATGACTACTTCTTAGAGATCATATAGTACTTAAGCATAGGTACCTCACCATAAGAGTATACCACTGTGTAGAAGAAGAACCTGGTAGTTTGTGCAACCGACTACCAACCGATTGCAGGACATCTATATAAAATGGACTCAAATAACATTTTATGAAGGTACGTGCTTGAGAACAAACAATCAAGGATTCTATCAGAAGCCCATGAGGGATTGGCAGGAGGACATTATGCAGGAAAAGCTATTGTGCAGAAGTTACTCCACGCAGGACTATGGTGGCCAACGATCCATAGGGACTCGAAAGAATACTTCCAGGGATGCGATGTCTATCAAAGGGTAGGCAAACCCAACATAAGGGATGAGATGCCTTTATGACCGCAAGTGATACTACAAGCATTTTATAAATGGGCAATAGACTTTGTGGGACCTATTAACCCACTAGCCAAAAGGTTAGGGGAAAGATACATCATCACCACGACGAAATACCTAACAAGATGGGCATAAGATGCACCAGTAAAGGACTGTAGCGCAGAGACCACTGCACACTTTTTATTCGAACAAGTAATTACTAGGTTTGGGTGCCCAAGAGTTCTGATGAGTGATCAAGGCATGCATTTCATAAATATCACCATTTGCGTGATGCTCGAAGAATTTGAATTTCACCACTAGAAAAGCACACTGTATCACCCACAAGCGAACGACATAGTAGAAGCCTTCAACAAAGTTCTAGAGAACGCATTGACAAAGATCTGTAACATCAACATAGATGACTGGGATCTCAAAGTACCAACAATATTATGGGCGTATAGGACAACATGTAAGAAGTTGACAGGGCACACACCTTTCAAACTTGTCTATGAGAAAGAAGTGGTAGTACCATTGGATTTTTTAATACCTAGCTTATGCGTAGCTGCTATCACACAAATGATAGAACGCGGCACGATACAAGAAAGGTTGCATCAAATGTTAGTAATGGAGGAAGACCGAATCCTGACAGGATTCCATCAACAAGTGAAAAAGGCCAGAGACAAAGCATGGCACGATCAACACATTAAGAAGAAGACTTTCATGGAAGGAGATCTAGTATTGCTCTACGGCAACAAATCGTTTCAACACCTAGGAAAGATGAGAATGCATTGGTTAGGACCATATGAGGTCAAATATCTAACAGATGGAAGAGTTGTACAACTAAGAGATCTAGAAGGCACATACCTCTGAGGAATGATCAATGGGAGCCAACTGAAGCTGTACATGGACAGTCGACCACCCACTGTGCAGTAAAAAAAAATAAAAAAAAAATAGAAAAAACCACAGGACGCTCGAAACATGAATGAAATAAAGGCAATAGTAACGGTCACATGCCTAAGACAAATGAGGGGGAAATGGAAAGTCGACAAAATCAGGATGATATGACAACACAAAGCGGAATTAAGGCACGGCAAGGACTGATGGAACGCCAAATTAAACACGCCAACTGGAAGCGGCCAGAGAAGGGTAATGGAAAGTATGAAACTTATGCACATGTATTGAATCCATAGTTATGGTGCATCAATTGCATCATGGAGGAAGCGTCTTTGATAAGCCTTAGGAAAAGCCCATACAACATGCGAGCATGGAAGCAACTTGTCTATTCATGAAAGAAGAACACAGAGAGAGAAACAACAAATCGAATGAACAGAGCGAGATCACATGCCTCTACAGACAACAAATGCTCGATACTCACAACTATGGCACCGCCGAAGTCCACTAAACTAGGCTTGACCGCTAGGCCGACTAGAGTTCAAACTAGGTCACGAGGACTGCTGAAAGAAAATGAGTGGCAACAACTGGAGATCGTCGATATAGATGAGATCACATCCCCGAAGATACCACTAGTGAGACCTACACCGATACTGGAAGATATTCAACAACCACAACCAAAGGAACTAAAAGAGGATACACAAGCAGAACTGTGGGAACCTCCGAATGAGGAAGCAAAACCTCAATAGGAAGTGCTACCATAAAGCACCAAACCAACCACAAAAGGAAACGACACAAAACATAATCGAGGATCATAAGGGAAATCTGACGAACTGCAGGTACCCAGCCTTGATGAACAGACAAAAGAGACCACAGGAACTACCTCAGCTTGGCCAGAATGGCTTACAAGGCAGCAAACGGGTATTTCTGGAACTTTGTACCAAGAACCACAACAGGATGAAATAATTCTGATACCGAGCTTACCTCGTAAGAAACCGACAACAAAAATTGTGCTACCACGCATACCAGAGGGAGTACAGGTAGAACCGTAGTTACTGGGTCACGTTGGGAAGCTAAAGTATTCTGACCATGATGTCTCAGACGACACTAAATACCTAGAAATTTCACCCAGAGTGTTTATGTAGAACATAGTGGTTAACCAACTTGGAGAAACAAGCATTCAACCGCATCAGTGGGCAGTTGGACTGGACTGAACTGGTATTTTAGGATTGTTACAACTTCCAGACTTTGGTAGAGGCCAACATGTGACTGCATGCGTCAAGAAGCTGTTAGCAGTTATGCATGGAGGGGATATATGGCTGGACAGGCCCGTCCCCATAATAGTGGACCTTATCGCCCAAATAACAGGACTACCCAGCCGGGGTATGGATCCCACACTGATTCTGGATGATAAATCCAAGGAAAAAGCATTAGCAGAGGAAATGAAGAAGAAATACGACACAACGAGGGGAACAAGAGGCATTATAATCAAACGGATCAATAACCCAACGACACAATTGGGTGTAAATATCTTAGCCTATAAGTGATCCAGGTGGATATCGGTGGCCACCCACCTTCTCCAACTGGCCCAAAACATGTTTCTGGCAATTTTGGTAATTTACTATTTTTAGCAGTTTTTAACTTCCGGGGCCATTTTGAGGCCCTAAACGATGTTTTTTTTGGAAAATGGGGAGCAACATGGATCGTAGATCGATGTTGCTCCGGCCAAAAGTTGTATTTCTCGGATAGATATTTCCAACGAGCTATCATACGCCTAAAACGGAGATCGTATGCAAAAGTTACGACCCCGGGAAGTTGATGCACCAACTTACCCAAACGGGGCCCACATGACTTTTGGCGCTTCATC
>SNQJ01S0036249.1:0-22109 GCA_010110895.2 Picea sitchensis
GAAGGGTGTTGGATTGTGTAGAGGACCTTGGAAACATAGTATCATTATAATAGAACGAGATATGGAAACATAGTGTCGTGATAACAGAAATGGGACATGGAAACAATTACACAGCGATCCCTTCAACGTGGTATCAACATAACGGAGAGTGGGGATATGGAATATACATTATACAGAGCTCGGCCCAACGCATTAAAATTATTACTTACCCATGTAAATACATTATACATACCTCGGCTAACATAGAAAAATATTGCAAAGAAATGCGTAATATAAATCAAGATTCGGGACTGAGAGATCCCGTCGCACAGAGAGTACATTTACAACAAGCTCTAGGTTAAATCATATTAAATAGAGGAATGTGTTTCTTCCAAATGCAAGTGCAAAACCCTATTGAATCAGAAATCATAGGAATATGATATACAGAGGGAGGGAGCTTATTGTGTATAAGTCGAGGGAAGTTTTGAAAGACAACGACCTCCATGTTGCAAAGAAAACTAGTTAAGTGCCTTGTTATCAGTCCTAACTAGAGAGCCGAGAGGATTATCAAAGACATTGGCCATCTTTATCTGGAGATTTAGACCTAACATCTCATGACTACCATACTACCACAGTCGCATAACCCTACTATCGTGGAGAAAAACACAGAGAAACAAAATTGAATGAAACAAATGCAAAGGGTAATGGCACCGCGTGCCTCCTGATAGTGGAGAAGGATGGAGGGTATGCCACCCTCTCGCTGCCATGTGAAGTCAGTCGAGGTGGCAAGCCCGTAGTGGCTCTTCCCTACAGAACGTCAGACCTGGAAAACCAAGGTGACCTACCTCCATTAATGGCTACGACCAACTTAATGCCCAAGGCTAGGATTCGACTGTCCAATGGCTGGTTCGTTAATGCTTCTTGATTTGTGTACAGGCCAGAAGTTATGGTTAATGCGGACCAGGGTTATATGTAACAGGGTTCCAACTATATGCTTTTAATCTAAGTTTATTTCAACATGTTAGAAACACTATGGAACATTACAAAACCCCTTGCACATGAGAATGGTCTTAGTGGTTGGGAACTAGGTCCATTTTTGTGTGCACTTAAGACCATTCTCATGTGCACTAGTGTTCAACTTTGAATTACATAAAGTATAGTTAGAGTATGGTGTATAGGTTGTATTTTTTATAAGTTTCTTGTGATATGTTTTATAAATATAGCTAGGACTTATATTAGTGGGTTGCACGGGTTAGGCCTAAGCTAAGGGCCTTGGTAGGCCTAATCATTGATTTATATTAACAATTACATTGATAATGCTAGTATCAATGCCTAGTGGCAAAATGTGTATGGATCTTAAGATCTCTTGCAAACCTTTTTAGAAGGAATTATGACAATGATGCATTGCTAGATATAGATATACATTAACTGGTTTAAGATTTAATTACTCGTTGTGTCATGACATTTGTCGTGCATTTTAAGACGATAGTGTTCCCCTAAAAAAAAATATTTGTGAAATTTGGGTTACAATACACATTGTGTACAAGATTTGACCTGAGGCATTAATTGGTGAATATTGTGAAACAACACAACACCATACATGGAGGAGAGTAAGAAAACTTTGGGAAAGGTGAATTGCTCGTATGTAGTTTGAAAGGACCCTGTTTTAATTTTCATTAAGGTCATTTATGTTTATGATGATCGGGTTAGGCCCAATGTCCCACAACACTATGTAAGATTACTGCTTTGGATCGTGGGAATCATGATAATAACATAATTATGATAAGCAAGATAGAATTTCGTAAACGTAATTAAAATTAGTTGGAACATTAAGGTTTTATCCAAACAAAACAAATTGATGAAAATTTAAACTAGCAATATAATAAAAATTTGTAGCTTTCCAAATATTGTAGCTCATGTGGAATCTTGTTCAAAGTATGAATGTGAGCAAAATAACCAAGGATATGTGGATTAGAAGATTTTGATAAACTGGAAGTCCAAATCCATGAACAAAACCTTTATGAAATGAAAAACATCCCAGAAAGAAAATGTTATTAAAGACTCAAAGAAAATTCAAATGACTTGGGAGGATGATCAACAAAATTGTCAAAATTGAAAATAATACTCAAGTGAAAAATTTAAAATCTTTTTCTTTTCAAAATTGAAAAGATAAGGGTCCAAAATTTATTTATATCACATAATTTGGAAGGTTTTTTTCAACTACAACACTAAGTTAGGGAATGTTCCGGGAACCATCAAGCCTAGGGCAAGGTTCCAAAGTTTTTGTTCATCCTTAAACCGCCAGATTTGTTTTTGGTCTTCCTTCAACCACAACCACCATTTAGTAGAATATATCATCTTTGGCTAGTCATTCAGTTTGTGGTCATCCCAAAACCACCACATTCAAAGAGCACATTCATCCATTAGTAGTTTCACACTTTCAGATTTCATCTTACCACTTTCATATATCAGATCTCATCTTGGACTCAAATACACCCCATCGTATTAAGGGGGAATGTTGGAAACATATTCTGTTAGGGTTACGAACTTCACAGAATGTGAATAGTCAAGCTTGTGTAAATATCATATGGAATCCAAGAGACCTTGGAAAATGATTCCAATGGTCACAATAGTCTATATATGTGTGTGTATCATATCATGTAATGTATGCAATTCAAGTTTATATATATTGTGTCTAACAATAAAAATAAAATCATTATTAGAGAATAAATAGAGTTTTAACTGAAAATATAGTAACATTATTGATAATAATATTAATAATAGTCAGGCTTCAAGATTCAAAGACCTATAAATCGTGAAGTAACAAATGAGCATGAAAAGAAAGTGATATTGGTTTGGGGTTATCCTTAAACCACCACTTAAAATAATACTTACAACTTCTGCTAGACAACGGTTTGTGGTTTTCCTTAAACCTCAACTTAGTATAAGAATTTCAACTTCTGCTACATAACAGTTTATGGTAATCCTTAAGCCAACATTCATAGCACTTCCAATTAGCTTCTGCTAGAATACTTACACTTTCTTCTAGAATAAATACAATTTTGACTGAAAATACAGTAATATTATTGATAATAATATTACTAATAGTTGATCTTCAAGTTTCAAAGACCTATAAATCGAGCAACAAAGAATGAGAATGAAAACAACGCGATATTTGTTTGGGCTTTTCCTTAAACCACCACTTAATTGAATACTTACAGCTTCTTCTATACAATGGTTTGTGGTTTTCCTTAAACCTCCACTTAGTAGAAGAATTTCAACTTCTCCTATAGAGTAGTTTATGGTCATCTTTAAACCAACATTCATAGCACTAATAATTAGCAAAAGACATCGGCCTCCACAATCTAGCTAACTTAGGAAATGTTTTGGGAACCATTGATACTAGAGCAAGGTTCCAAAGCTTATGGTCATCCTTAAACCACCATATTAGTTTGTGGTATTCCTTTAACCACAACCACCATTTAGTAGAAGATATTAGCTTCACCTTGTCATTCAGTTTGTTGTCATCCTAAAACCACCACATTCAAAGAGCACATTCATCCATCAACAGTTGCACACTTTCAAATTCCAGCTACCCACTTTCAAATATCAGATCTCACCTTGGACTCAAATACACGCCTTCGGATTAAGGAGGAATGTTGGAAACATAGTCTGTTAGGGTTACGAACTTCAAATAATGTGAATAATGAATCTTGTGTAACTATCACAGGGTGTCCAAGAGACCTTGGAATATGAGTCCAATGGTCACAATAGTCTATATATATGTGTGTGTATCATATCATGTAATGAATGCAATTCAAGTTTATTTAATCAGTGTGTCCAACAATAAAAATAAAATCAATGTTAGAGAATAAATACAATTTTGAGTGAAATTATAGTAATATTATTGATAATAATATTATTAAAAATTAAGTGATATGTGGTTTGGTAATATGTTATATATTAATATTAATACTTTTAAAATTATTTTAAAATTAAGTAATATGTGGTTTGGTAATATGTTATATATTAATATTCAAGGTGTCAGGAGTGGGAGGGGTCATCATTTGCCCAAGAGGAAATAAAAAACTCACCTTCCACTGGAGCCTCGGAATTGCATCCAATAATCAAGCCGAAGCTTACACTCTGTATCAAGGCCTTCTCCTCACCAAAGATATGAACATCCACTCCCTTTCATTCATTGGAGACTCTAAGATAATCATAAATCATGCCTGTAAAGGCCCTCACCCCCTGAATATCCATTTAAATTCCATGTCTCACCGAATATCTGCAATTACCAAACACTTCTGCAATGTTTCCTTTTTTCATGTACTCAGATGGAATAATCAAATTGTTGATATTCAAGCAAATATGGAAATCACTCTGGAGTCAGGTTTGCTAGTTGTCAATGGTCTCACACAACTAAGCCCCATTCCATGATCTCGTCACCCAACCTGCAGTCACTAGCCAACTGGAAGCCAACTCACCTATTTGTTCGGATTGACACTTGGACCTTGAATTCGGTCATCAGCATGAACCTTTCACATCACAACACCTCTCTCACTCTGACTCCACCCCTCGGCACTTGGATCTGGGCCCTCACGCTTATACATATCACCTCTCGTCACCTTGAACTTCCCTTTTTCACCTCAACGTGTGCCACTCCTTCCACACCCTTCATTTCCCCCAACTTGGGAAGTCACTTCGACACTCTTCTGGCTGCTTCAGATTGTTGTAACAAGACCTGAAGGGTGACAAATTCACTCGGCATCACTTCATGGGAGTAATATCCATTTAATTCAGGCAATGTGAGCAGTACCAAAATTATTATAGGGTATGATATCAGTTTGTGTGTGCATCCAAAGATGAATAATTGAAATCGTCCTCGGAATCTCGCGCAGATGATGGATCATATCAAAAGAAACATGGAGAATCACTTGGGCCTATTTCATATTTTGAAGAAGAGTGGGAGCTCTATCCCTCCTCTGATCGAAGATAGTGGCTTCTGCATCATTCAGAAAGGAAGTGAAATCAATCTCAGAAAACTAAGAAGGAGCACAGGAAGTCATCGCACCATCTCAGTGGAAGAACATAATGAACTCATAAATACGGTGAAAAATTTGCAAATCAATCTTAGAGACCTATTGAATCAAGTCCTAACAATAACGGAGATTACCATACAACAACGGGAAGATCACCAGCGAACAAGGGACGAATGTGAGGCACTAAGGAAACAACTAGCTAATCTTCAGTTTGGGGCCGAACCTGTTTCACCTTCGGCTTCCCCAACATCTTCTAAAACCATCTCCGATGAAGCCTCTTCTCCTAGACCTCGACCACAAATACTAGACCTAATTCTGAGGCAACCAGTAGTAGAAGAACCTCCAGCACCAGAAGAGAACAATGTATAAGTGTATGCTCTATTTAATAGTTTTTTTGTTAGGTTCCTACTGCAAGATTTTCACTGTAAAAGCTTTGGTTGGCTTTAGAATAGTAGAAAGTATCACTTCTGCTCACCACATATCTCCTGGGAGCCTACAGGGAGGCAATTTTTGTGATTACAGGTCTTACAAAACACTTGTTGTACTTCTCTTGTGATTATTAACAACCTTTTAATATAAATTTTCTCTGGTTTCTGTTAAAAAAAAATATTATATATTAATATTAATGGTTTTAAAATTATTTTAAAATTAAATGATATGTTGTTTGATGCAGGAGCATTGCTCCACCTCAGTGAATGTGCCAATGCACCAGCACGCAAATGCACAATAGAGGAAAGGAGAGGCATTCATGCTCCCATTTTTAAATTTGAAATAATCCTATACGACTTTTTGTGTTGTAAGTTTGTAAATCCCGGGCCATGCCTTTATACAGGTAGTGGTTGGATTTCAATTAAAGGGTTTCTTGTAGTAGGCCTAGGTCGTAGTCAGTTCAGGGTAAACCTTTATGAAAACTTCAAGGCAATTGATGAGTTTAGGTGAGAGAGGACGAGCTCGCAGAGTCCCTCTTTTGTAAGGAGATTTTGTATCAGATCTAGAAGGGAGAAGCCAAATAAGGCGGAAAGGTAGAAAGGATGAGAAGGATAGAGAGGTATGGTTAGAGAGGCCTCAGAGGTAGAATAGTTCTGAGGGAGAGAGCTTGAGAGAAATCAGACTTGTTACAGTCCAGTTTTTGTAAATCATCTATATAGACACACAGAGATAATAGAAAAGCATTTTTTCCTGCATATTGTTGTTCATGTGTTTATGTTTCATGAATGAATACTGTCGATGTGTGTTAGGTTTCATTTACAATAGGAAGATAGATTTATTTAATCTTCATTGAGTTTTTTTATATCATTCTAGGTATTATAGCCAGCGCATATGAACTCTACGGAGTCAAAAAAGAACGTGTCAGGAGGGCACACTAGGTTAGTTTTTCAGACTCAAGAGGAGCCTCAGAGTTACTGAATACTCTAGAGGGAAGAATGTGAAAAGAAGGCATAGAGATACAGAATTTCTGAAGATTCTATATGAGCTCTGTCAGGTGGGCATCAAGCAAGTGCGAGTGAATGAGAACGACTCTATGTCAACTCTAGAGATAAGATAAGTGTAGGAGGATGACACTCATAGAATTTTTGAACACTATGTAGGCTCAGCAAGGTGTGCTTAAGAATAAGTTGCCAAGAGGGAACTTACATCTCTTCAAGTGATAGAAGAGACAGAGACCTTTGAAGTCTGAGCAGTTGAAGCTCAAGGAGAAAAACATAGTTGCTAAACACTCTGGATGAATTCTTGTGCAAAGAGTGCACCAGGAAAACACTCGGAGGAAGTGTTGAAAGACTGTCATATGAAGGCCAATCGGAGCATAAGGGAATGCACAGAGTGAACTTGTTTCAAGTTCCAAAACTCAGGAGGTCGAGTGCAGAAGCATGCAAAGAGGAGCACCATAAGTCTTCAGAAGAAGACGTAGAAGGGTCAAATCCCTTAGAGACTGAGTCAGATGAGAGCTCAGAAGAGATAGTGTTTCTAGAACGTAGGTGAGACCCACATCCAGGGCTCGTAGGAGAAAAATCAAACACCGAACCTTCAAAGCATCGAAATCTTACAAAGACTCGGAAGAAAGATAAATTTTAGGAGGAGGAGCACAACATTCATTAGATCAGCTGTCGAAGAAGGGATATGGACCGTTGAATCTCATGTCCAGACACCCAGAAGAGTGCACAGGAGGAAAATAGATCTGAGTCGCCGGATCTCGCGTGTGGACCAACAGTCCTTGGATCCGGAGGAAGGTGCACGAGAGGAGTTTTGAAATCATCGGGATCGTCCATTGGAAAGGATGCATGGAGAGAAATCAGCGTTTCGTTGACTTGCAACTTGAAGAATTCAAAGGGGAATTCATGAGAATTCGCGAAACCCGAACTCGCGAAAAGATCATAGTCGTTCGATCTTAGTGCAAGGGAAAAGATCGCAGTCGTTCGATATTAGCGCAAAATAAAAGATATCATCCATCAAATCTGAGCACGTGGATAAACAGTCATTGATCTAAAGGTAAGGTGCACACACCTTAACCTTCTGAAGACAGGAGCCAAAGACATGAGGAGCTGGGAGCCGCAACAATCCTAGTTGTCCATCAAGGGGGACACGTGGTGAGAGCTCAGCATTTCACTGACTTGCAGAGCAAGAAGGTCAAAGAACATAATTGTTCGAACTCACCATGTGCGAAACCGTGATTTGATCATGGTCATCCATCAAGGAGGACACGTGGTCAGAGCTCTGCATTTCGCTAACTTGCAGGATGGAAAGGTAAAAGAGCAGAGTCGAGAGGAGTCTCGAAGGGAGAACTCACAAAAGGATCACAGTCATTGATCGTTCTGAAATAATTGGGACCATCCAGTGTTAAGGAGGGCATGTGGCAAAGGGTCAGCATTTTGTTGAATCGCAGAGTGAAGAATTCAAAGAGAAGAGTCGCGGCAGTTTGAGAAGTGAAAACTCGTGAAAATATCATAGTCATTGGCTATCTCGACATCATCAGAACCATCCATTTGGAAGGATGCATGGCAAGAGACCATCATTCCGCTGACTCCCAGGAGGGAAAAGTCAAAGAGGGAAGTCGTAAGAACTTGCGATATGCAAAGTTTTGATGCGCTTTAGAGTTAAGCCCAGGGTCATACTGAATGGTCACATGGACAGACGCAAAAGGAGGAGCTAAGGAATGTTATCCCTTTTCGGAGCTCGGGAGTTGGGGAGTCAGATTTGGCTCATATGTAGAAGTCTCGAAGTCGCGAAACACGACGTGCCTTTTTGGGTTCAGCCAGTGGTCACAGGTGGTGGTCACGTGGAGGAGGATATGAGAGGAGCTAGCCAATGCTAAGCTCTTGTCGGAATCAGCTATCAGGCGAATCAAGGTGTCTCATTCAAAAATTCTCGATATGCGATATTGCGACACACCTTTTTCCTAGGCATGCAGTCATAGCCTGTGGTCGCGTGGAGTAGAAGCTCACGTCTGGTGCTTGTACGTGCGGACCGAGTTTCGTATTTAGACATGTGGATTTGTTTAATATAAGTTCCAATAGGAACCAAAGAGTTGTTCCAGCTCAAGGAAGGAGAATGATCCAGAGACTGAGAGGTTGCAGAACCTCGAAGGGGAGGGGGGCTGCATCAAGTGGTATCAGAGCCCAGATTGTTTAAATTTTGTGGTAGAGAGTAGATGAAGAAAATACTTTGATATAAACCATCAAGTGGTATCAGAGCATAGAAATGATTATGTAGGCAACAGAGGTAACTAGAAGACCAATCTTTGCTTATAGACAGCAGACTAAGGAGAGACAGTGAAAGGAAAATTTATGGTAACATCAAGTGGTATCAGAAATAGAGATTCATCTGTCTGTGGCAGGTGAAGGGAGACAGAGTAATGATGCTCTATAAATATTGTTACAAGGTGAGCAGCAAATGGTATATATCCAGGAGGGATGAAGACAGAAAAGATGGCTACTAAAGTCCATGGACGTGGTCAAAGAGGAGACCAGAAGAAGAAGAACAATCTAGATATGGATCTGGAGTTCAATGAGATAAGAGCCAGAATGGAGAAGCTTGCATTTAAAATGTAGAAGGATGCAAAAGCACATTTGGTGTATGAATGGCCCATGAAGAAGAGATTGAAATGGCCAGTAAAGGAACTATTGGACAGAGGACAACGAAGGCTGATGAGAAGGTTGTTGAGGAATAATGAAAACCTCAGTGACATAGAGGAGGAACTGATTCACATATGTGAACCAGAGACTGGGAGAATTCTAAACGACGAGGAGGAGGAGAGATCAGATGAAGATCTCATAAACTGCGAGATGGGCAGAAATGGACTTTCAAATTTCAAGGTGGGCAATGGAAAGAGACCAGGTGGAGGTCTTGTATGCTTCTAGGGGAGAAGTACTGAAATTTCAGATTGCCAGGTAGGAAACAAGATGAGATCATTGGAGGATCTCATAGTCAGCCAGAGGGGCAAGACAGAAATCCCAAATTTCCAGGTGGGCAAGGGAGAAGAGATGAACTCGGTTGAGAGTTCATATTAGCAAGGAGTACTGATGAAAAAAGGTCAGAGGTGTGTTCTGATCATTGGGGAAATTCGAATATTCCTGTCAGATAGTCCAGTAGAGACTAATACAAGAGTTGCACATGAGGAGGTGGTGAAATAAGAATATGAGACAGAGGCCATGGAGCCAAATGATTTTAAATCTAATTGTGTCTGTGATGTAGGTACAACAGAGGAACGATAACCATCAGAGATTGTCAAAGAGTAGGAGAAGGAGAATATATTGATGTCATCCCCAACAGGAAAAGAGGAGAATTCAAATGAATTACTCACTCAATGGGAGAAGGAGTTGGAGATGTTGGAGGATTGGTTGAACAATCCAGAACCAGAAGATGGCCTCCAACAAATTGTCATGCAGATTGTGGGAGATGAGCATTCAACATAATTGCCAAAAAAATTCAGCCAAGAAGCTAAAACAGAGATGACTACCGCAGTGGATCCTGCAACAGAAAGAGAACATCCAACAGGCTAAGTTGGATACAGATGGAGGAGCATACCAGCCCCAGGAGCAGTTGGAAGAAGCTAGAAATGTGCCAGCAGGAGAAATGGCATAATCTAATTTGTCAGAGGAAGTGACTGAGCAGCGAGTCAGTCAAGAGAAGATTGCAGAATTGGAGTCTACAAAAGAGTGGAAACTTAGCACCACAAGGGGATATGAAGACAACATGGGGGATCAGGGTGATCTACCCATTGATAAGGAGTTGCAGCCGAGAAGACTACATAAGAGGAGCCAGCCACTGGAGAAGTTGGTTGAGCTGATAGAAGAGATAAGAAGATTAATGTTGAGGTCAGCAGAAGCAGTCAGCAAAGAGGAGCTGAACAAAGGAGAACCTGCAAGAGAAGAAAGAAAGCAGTAGCAACAACAGCGAAGCACTAGACAAGATGGACAACTCCAGAAGAAAAATTGGGATCCAGGTGGATTTCAACATTGGAGGAGAGGAGCTCATGTTTTTCCTAGAAGGGGAGTATTATGCAGGAGCGTCGCTCCACCTCAATGAATGCGCTAGTGCACCAACACACAAATGCACAATAGAGGAAGGGAGAGGCATTAACGTTCCCATTTTTAAATTTGAAATAATACTATACGAATTTTTGTGCTGTAATTTTGTAAATGTCGGGCCATGCCTTTGTATAGGTAGTGGTTGTCTTTCAATTAAAGGGTTTCTTGTAGCAAGCCCATGTCGTAGTCAGGTCTAGGTAAACCTTTATGAAAACTTCAATGTAATTGATGAGGTTAGGTGAGAGGACAAGCTCGCAGAGTCCCTCTTTTGTAAGGAGATTTTGTATCAAATCTCGAAGGGAGAAGCCAAATAAGGCAGAAAGGATGAGAAGGGTAGAGAGGTCTGGGTAGAGAGGCCTTAGAGGTAGAATAGTTTTGAGGGAGAGAACTGAGACTTGTTATAGTCTAGTTTTTGTAAATCAACTGTATAGACACACAGAGATAATAGAAAAGAAGTTTTTCCTGCATATTGTTGTTCATGTGTTTATGTTTCATGAATGAATACTGTAGATGTATGATAGGTTTCATTTACAGTAGGAAGATAGATTTATTTTGTCTTCATTGAGTTATGTTATATCATTCTTAGTTCATTAGGCTGTGCAAGGAGTGCACAACAGAACAATAGAGGTTTTGTAGCCAGCGCAAGGAGTGTGCATCTGAAATCTGCGGAGTCAGAAACGAACATGCCAGGAAGGAACACCAAGATAGTTTTTCATACTCAAGAGGAGCCTCAGAGTTACTGAATACTCTGGAGGGAAGACTGTGTAGAGAAGGCACAAAGATACATAATTACTAAATATTATGTAAGAGCTCTGCCAGGTTAGCATCGAGCAAGTGCAAGGACTACACGAGAAGGACTCTGTATCGAGTCCATAGATAAGAGAAGTGTCGGAGGAGGAAAATCACAGAGTTCTTGAACACTCTGTAGGCTAAGCAAGGTGTGCTTGAGTATAAGTTGCCAAGAGGGCACTTACATCTCTTCGAGGGATAGAAGAGACAAAGACCTTTGAGGTCTGAGCAATTGAAGCTCAAGAAGAAAAATAGAGTTATTGAACACTCTAGACGAAGACCTGTGCAAGGAGTGCACCAGGAAAACACTCGAAGGAAGTGTTGAAAGAATTCCATCTGAAGGCCAATCGGGGCATAAGGGAATGCACAGAGTGAACTTGTTTCAAGTTCTGAAACTCAGGAGGTCAAGCGGAGAAGCGTGCCAAGAGGAGCACCAGAAGTCTTCAGAAGAAGAAGTAAAGGTCGAATCACTTAAATATTGAATCAACTGAGAGCTCAGAAGAGATAGTGTTTCCAGAACGCAGGTGTGACCCACATCCAGGGCTTGTAGGAGAAAAACCAAAGACTGAGCCTTCGAAGCATCAAAATCTTCCAAAGACTAGGAAGAAAGCTAAATTTTAGGAGGAGGAGCACAACAACCATCATATCAGCTGTCGAGGAAGGAATATGGACCGTTGAATCTCACGTCCAGACACCCAGAAGAGCGAACAGGAGGAAAACAGATCTGAGTCATCAGATCAGGCGTGTGGACCAACAGTCGTTGGATCCGAAGGAAGGTGCATGAGAGAAGTTCTGAAATCATCGAGACTATCCATCGGAAAGGACGTGTGGCAAGATCTCAACATTTCACTGACTCACAACATGAAGAAGTCAAAGGGGAATTCGTGAGAATTCGTGAAACGCGAACTCGCGAAAAGAACGTAGTCGTTCAATCTGAGCGCAAGGGAAAATATCGCACACACCTTAAACTTCTGAAGATAGGAGCCAAAGACCCGAGGAGCTGGGAGCCACAAAAATCCTAGTCGTCCATCAAGGAGGACATGTGGTGAGAGCTCAACATTTCACTAACTCGCAAAGCAAGAAGGTCAAAGAACATAATTATTCGAGCTCGTGATGTGTGAAACCGCTATTTGATCGTGGTCATCCATCAAGGAGGACACGTGGCAAGAGCTCTGCATTTTGTTGACTCGTAGGGTGGAAAGGTCAAAGAGCAGAGTCGAGAGGAATCATGAAAGGATCAGAGTCGTTGATCATTTTGAAATCATCGGGACCATCCATTGTCAAGGAGGGCACGTGGCGAAGGGTTAGCATTTCGCTGACTCGCAGAGTGAACAAGTCAAAGAGTAGAGTTGGGGGAGTTCGCGAAGTGCAAAAGCACGAAAAGATCATAGCCATTGGCTATCCCAACATCATCAGAACTGTCCATTTGGAGGGATGCGTGGTGAAAGACCAGCATTTCACTGACTCGCGGGAGGAAAAAGTCAAAGAGAGAAGTCATGAGAACTCGTGATATGCGAAGTTCTGACGCACTTTAGAGTTAGGCCTCGGGTCATAGTGAATGGTCACATGGACAGAGGCCAAAGGAGGAGCTAAGGAATGTTATCCCTTTTCAGAGACCGAGATTTGGGGAGTCAGAGTTGGCTCATATGTAGAAGTCTCGAAGTTGCGAAACGTGACGCACCTTTTTGGGTTCATCCGATGGTCACGTGGAGGAGGATAAGAGTGGAGCTAGCCAGTGCTAAGCTCTTTTCAGAATCAGCTATCGGGAGAATCGAGGTGGCTCATTCGCAAAGTCCCGATATGCGAGGTTGCAACACACCTTTTGCATAGGTGTGCGGTCACAACCTGTGGTCACATGGAGTAGAATCTCATGTCTAGTGCTTGTACGCGCGGACTGGGTTTTGTATTTGAACTTGTGGATTTGTTTAATAGAGGCTCCAACAGGAACCAAAGAGTTGTTCCAGATCAAGGAGGGAGAACGATTCAAAGACCAGGAGGTCGCAGAACCCCGAAGGGGAGGGGGGTTGCACCATTGTTTGGTAATAAGCTAAATGTATTTAATATATTTATAAATATAAATATTGATTGGGTATAATTTAATTTATTTATGGATATGGAAGTTCTCTATATATTTTTTATAAGAAAATCAAAATAAGAATGATGATGGTTAACTTTGATTAAGATGAAATTTAATTTGACCTTATTTGGGTTTCTTTATAATTCTATTTTTGTTTTTGAAAAGATTTTAGACAAACATTCATATATCACTATAATGTTGATAAGTGAAAAGTTTAGGAATGTCAGAATTCTAACAAATATTTTGAAATTATGATTTTATGTGGTATACAAACACAATAAAATGTTTTAATCAATTAACATAGTACATTTATATGACAGAATTATCTCTCGAAATGTTTTCCTTTGGTGAATATGGCCATACAGTGGTCATGATAAACTCTCTCAATCTAATCCTTGATCTAGATAATCTCATGTCTAAACTTCATCTCAATCTCCCGATTAAGTTTGGCGATGAGTTTGGGACGTTCATAGATGAAATTGACTCAGGGGAGCGATTTCTCCTAACTAATGAAAATATTATTAATAAATAAACGATAAAGCGTTTTACTTTTAAGCTTAAAAAAAAAGTGCTCATTAACTTATCCCATAGTTAATTAATAAACATTTTATTTAACTTTACAAATAAGTTAAGTGTGTTTTTAGCCTACCTTCTCCATTTTTTTTATCACAATTATTTTGATCTACTCCTCCTAAGTTAATTTATTCTAATTTTATCATTTTTATTATTTTCATTTTTTTTTATCTTTTTAATTATTTTTATTATTGGACTTCTTTATATAATTTTTAATTTGTCATTAAAAATTAAGTCAACTCATTGTTTTAGTGGGGTTAAATATTATTTTTTTTTATTTTATGATTACTTTAATCCTTAAAAATTTTGGATTTTTGGATTAATGTTTTATTCATAATTATTTTTTAAAATATTTTTTATTTTATGATTATTTTAATCCTTAAATATCTCGACTTTTTGGATTAATTCTTTATTCATAAATACTTGTTAAAATATTTTTATTCATAATTACTTGTTAAAATATTTTTTAAGATTGTGAATGATGAGCAAATATTTATTAAATTTTTGTGATTAATAATTTTCAAGTATATGTCTATTTTAATATTATTTTACAATGATTGTATATTTATTAAATTTTCCTTATTAATCATTTTCAGCAAATATATATCTATTTTAATATTATTTTCCAATGATTTTTGGGTGTTTTATAAACTTAGACAATTACTAAAAAATTGAGAAAAAAAATATAATAACTTAATCAAATTTATCTCATCATTAAATCATTCACATGTTATTTATGTTCTCAGTATTTAGTATAAGTTTGGTATTAAAATTAATAATAATAAATAATAAATTAATAGTAATAACACATTCATTTTAACAATCAAGTAAGGTTTCTCTAAATTTTGGATGCAAAGCTTCATTGTTCCTATTTTTAAAAATGGGGATAGAAACACTCTTTCTAATTATAGGACCGTTATGATTAACTTGATTTTAGCCGAGCTTTATGGAATTATTTTGGAAAACAAGATTAGCCTTTGGCTAGAAAGTCATAGTAAAAGAGCTAAAGGCGAGAAGTTTAGGAGATATCATTCAAGTGTTGGCCATATTGTTTCCTCTATGATCATTGCAGAGGAGTTTTGAAATACTAAAAACAATCTTTTTTGTTGTTTTGTTGACTTTAGAAAAGCTTTTGACACGGTTCCAGGAAAAACCTTTGGAATATGTTGGAAGAGATAAAAGTAATTTTTGAGTTGAGGGATACTGCAATAAGGATGTATGAGAATGTTATTGCAAATTTTAAGAACACTAAGTGTTGGTTGAAAGAGATTAAATGCAATATTGGAGTCAAGCAAGGTTGTTCCTTGTCCCCTACCATTTTTTCCATATACATTGACAAGTTACAGGATTGCTTGGAAGAAGTTGGTTCTGTCAGCCATACTCTCATTGGTAAAGTGATCAATGTTCTTCTTTATGTCGATAATGTCGTTCTTATGGAAAGGAGTCCCCGTGATCTTGAAAACCAACTAAGAATACTCAAGGTTTTTTTCTCCAATATGGGAATGACTATTAATATTGACAAGACTAAGGTCATGATCATTGAATCCAATAACATCACTTATAACACCTTCGTATATGACAACAACTTGGAGGAAGTGACTTCATACAAATATCTTGGAATTGATATTCACCACAAGCTCAATTGGAATTATAGCATTGATAAAATGATTATTGGGTGATGGAAAGCTTATTTTGGGCTTGAAAACAATTGTAAAATAGTCGATCTTTTGATATGGGATAAAAAGAAACTCCTCTTTGAGACTCTTGTTATTCCTATTATTCTTTATGGATGTGAATTTTGGGGATCTAGTATCTCTCGTGAGTCCTAGAGAAAGATAGAGAAAATACAACAAAAATTGATAAACTACAATCTCAAAATTAAAGGAAATACTCCCTATCCCATCCTCCTCTTAGAGGAAAGACATTCCCCCATTGATAGCATGACTATCACTAGATACCTCATGTATAAGAACAATTTAATCAACATGGAATACAAGATGCTTCCTTGTGTTGCTTCAAAATCCATTCATAACCACCATCGACTCAAGCGAGTGTGCAATAAAGATTCTCAGTCTTGTATAAGCTATTGGGGAATTATGGAAGACAACATTTTGTAGGATAAGGATACTATTAAAAATATCTCAAATAAAAATTTAAGGAGAAAATGTGGTGTGTTAAAGAGTTATATGAAAAAAGAAAATTAACGTATCGTAAGGATGTAATCAACCATAATCTAGAAGATCAAAATTATCTCTATGTTTTGACAAGTGTAACGAAAAAACTAAGCATTGATAAAATAAGAATAAATTCTTACAGGCTTCATAGTGAAATTGGGCATTGTTCAATTCCTAAAACACCATGGAATGAAAGAGTGTGTCAACTTTGTGGTCTCAGTGGTTCTACGTCTATTTATATGAATTGTATCTTCTAAAGAACATTCTAGAGGAATATATTTCCAAAAGAGGAAGCTTTTGTTAAGTGCTCATACATTAGACTTGTTTACATTAGTATATATTCCCTATTTACTAAGGTCTATCCTTATTACATGGAAAGCATATTATTCTATCTACATGAGGGGTTATGGAGGTTATGTCCCTAAGAAAATTTCTTGCAGGGAAATCAAGGGTTTTAGTTTTCTAAATGCAATTGTATATAGTTTTGTAGAAACCACAAAGTTTGGATATCTACTCACCCTTTTTGCAGATTCGCACCATCACTAATGATGACCCATTACCCTGAGAATCAACATTCAAGGTGTTATTGCATGGATTTCTCCCCCAACCATGATCAGGATCCATAAATCCATCCATGATCCTCCTTAAAGGATATGTTATGTATTTTGTGGTGTTTTTCATACCCCTTAACATGTAAAGGATTCATTTAGGGACAAGTACATTATTTAGTTCTCTTGACCATGGCCAATGAATTAAGAGTGTAGTGTATCTAGAGAGGTAGTGGAGGGGGGAGGGAAGCACCATAGTGATAGTAGTGGAAGCCATTCAATATAAGGTGAATTGTGTCCACAATATTATTAAATAAGGCCAACTATGGTAGTTAGATATAATAAATTTAAGAGGACTTACTAAAAGGTTTTATGTCTAGCAGGTTCCTCCTCTAGAATTTTCTTAGGTGGTTGGTAGCACTATATAAATATGTTCAAGAAATGTGATGGGATGTCAATATAATTATTATATTTGGAGCTAAATATCATTACGAGTTTTCCCCCTTGAAGACGCAAGTGAACATGAAAGGATCCCTTCCATAATAGGATCAGATTTTGACCCTGTCATAGGTTTTGGTAAACCCGAAGTGCCCAGCTGTGGGTGTATCATGAAGCTTAGAAAGTACCGTGGATTTAAGTTTTCATTGTTTACTTAAATACAAATGGCCTTTGTATCAAAGCTCATCATGGAGCCAAGAGTACCTTGGGGAATCTAAAGCATTGGACTGCAATTGTTGGATCAGATGCGAACTTTTGGGATTGTGTAGTCGTTCCTGGCGAACAGCTTGGAACCAATATGGTACAATGAAGGAAAGAGAAAAAATGGATCCGTCATCTTCATATTTTCAGGAAAGTGCATCTGCAACCACATTTTCTTTGCCTTTCTTGTAAATGATATCATAATCATATCCAAATAACTTAGTCACCCATTTTTGTTGCTCTGGGGAGGAAATGCGTTGTTCTAGAAAATACTTGAGGCTTTGATGGTCTGTTTTAATTTGGAAGCGTTTCCCCAATAGATAAGGGTGTCACAGATCAAAAACATGCAAAATATCTAACATTTCCTTTTTATAGATTGATTTTCCCATATTTATTTCAGATAGTTGCTTGTTGGTAAAGGCCAATGACCGACCCTCTTGCATAAGCACAACACCAATTCCTTTCCCTGGAGCATCACATTCCAAGACAAAGGTATTTGTGAAATCAGAAAGGGCCAGGACTGGAGTGGTGCACATGGCCATCATCAAAGTTTTGAAAATCTTGAGAAGTTGTCAAAGTCTAAGTGAAATAGTTCTTTTTTAGGAGTGCAGTGAGAGGTGTTGCAATCTTTCCATAATTATTAACAAAATTGCGATAATAACCTGTTAAAACCAGAAATCCACGCAAGATTTTGAGAGTCTTTGGGTGAAGCCAGTCTTGAATAGCTTCAATTTTTTTAGGATCCACCTTGACACCATCCTTGCCAACTAGATGACCCAAGTACTCGACTTCTGAGGCACCAAAAGCACATTTAGATTGTTTCAGGAAAAGTTGGTGTTGAGAGAGTAGATGGAGAACTTGATCCACATCAACAAGATGGTATGTCTAGGTTTTTCTATAGATGAGTATATCATCAAAGAAAACTAAGACAAAATGACAGAGAAAAGGACGAAAGACATGATCCATGAGGCTTTGGAAGGTGCAGGAGGCATTAAACAAGCCAAAGGGCATGACCAAAAACTCATAGTGGCCCTCATGAGTTCTAAAGGCAGTCTTGGGAATGTCTGCCCCTTTCATACGTATCTGGTGGTAGCCAGAATGAAGATCAAGTTTAGTAAAGAATTGGGCGACACTCAATTCATCCAAGAGATCATCAATGACAGGGATGGGAAATTTTTCTTTAATGGTAAGTTTGTTGAGGGCCCGGAAGTCAGGACACATTCGCCAAAAACCTTCTTTTTTCGGGACCATGACCACCAGAGAAGAGTAGGGCCTTGTACTAGGGTGGATAATGCTTGCATCAAAGATTTCCTGGACCATTTTCTCAATTTCATTTTTTTTGGGAAAATGGGTGACAATACAAACGAATATTGGGAGGAAGGCTTCCTGGTACAAGGGGAATGGAATGATCATGAACACCACGGTAAGGAGGGAGTCCCTGGGGAGTGGAAAATACCACTTGATGTTTAGAAAGGATGGATTGGAGGTCTTGCGGCACCGAGGGTGTCTCTGTTGCTTGTATGGCATGGCGTTGGGCAATAACACCAGAATGACCTTTTTCTAGCAGCTTTTCCATGTGATGGGAACTAATGATCTCAGGTGAACCAGTGGTGATGCCTTGGAACTTATATTGTTGTCCCTCCTGGTCAAATTGCATGGTTAATTCCTTAAAATCCATGATAATGGGACCCAAAGTCCTTATCGAGTCTACACCCAACACATTGCAACAACTACCCATGTTGATAGAAAACATATGAGATTTCAGGTGGTAGTCACCAATTTGGAGATGCACATTTTCACAATGCCCTCCACATTTCATGGAGCCACCATTGACAATCATGATTTGGAAATTATTGAATGCATGGATGTAGCAATGAGTTTCTTGGGCAATGTGAAGATGAATAAAATTATGGGTGCTTCCACTATCAACCAGAATGATGACATTCCTATGCTTGATGTAACCGATTAGATTGAGGGTTTGGGGAGGAGAGAAGCCAATGAGAGAATTTAGGGAAATGATTGGTTCAACTTCAGGAGGGTCTAAGGGAGGGGTGATGTCAGTTGTTTCAGGTGACTCAGACATAAGAGGAGTTTCAACCTCCTCTTCTGAAATATCCTCCGAGATGGCCATAAAAATCTTTTGTTCCTTACACTTGTGGCCCAAGAAATATTTGTCATCACAATTATAACAAAGGCCTTTGAGTTGGCATTCAACCATTTCAGCCCTAGTCAATTTTTGCATCTTTAGTGGAGCAGAGGGAGTAGTGGGATTTATTGGTTTAGTGCGAGGGATAAAGGTGGGTTTCCGGTTTTGAGAAGATACAACCTATTGTGATTCTTTATCTCTTTTAGTCGCTTCCACCCAACTTTGAGGCTAATCCATGAGGACATGGGCCCAAATATCGTCCTTGAGGCCACTGATAAAAATCTCTCGGAAAAAGGCATCATACATGCCCTCTGTCTGAAAATCCAGGCACTCAAAAGCAGTGATAAATTATGCCACTGTTCCTGATTGTTTCAACTTTGTCAAACGGCCCAAATGGTTGGTGTCAGTGTCAAAGTGTTCATAAAGCTCTACCACAAAGTGTGTCCAAGTAATATACCCCTGACGGGAAGTTTTTCTTCATTGCCACCATTGCCAACGTTCTTGATCTAGATGGAGAACACCATACCAGAGTTTAGCCAAGTCATCTGTAATGCCGTATAAAGAGAAATAAAATTCCATTTGGGTTACCCAACCAGTGGGATCCAAGCCATGAAATTTGGTCACATCCACCTGCAGAAGGCGTAAGTCACGTTGAAAGTGATGGTGCTGAAAGTTATGGGAATGAGAGGAAGTTTTAGCTTCAGTATGTGGAGGTGGGTCATATAAAGGGTTATATGTAGGGATATGTAGCTTGATGCAGAGCATCGAAAAGACAGATTCAAGTTGGGTGGTTAGGTCTTGTTTGATTTCCTCCATTGAGGACTACATGGTTGTATTGATGGCGGCAATATTGCCACTGATTTGTTTCACTTCTTGTTGGGTCTCGGTGAGATTAGATTGCAAGGTATTGAGGCGAGCTTCCAAGTCTTGGCTACGGGTATGGGCCATGATGATGAGGGAACTGAAATGGGGCGGGTGGGGTCAATTTTTTTTCCAAAAAATGATATGTATGAATGTGATAAGGGAGAAGAGATGAATTCAATGGAATAGGTCGCAAATAATGTGGAGTTATACTCCGGTTTGAAGAATACTGCAGTGATGAAATGGTCAAATGCTTAACCAGGAAGAAATGTGTAGTGATTTGGAAACCTGAACACAGTTGCACAGAAATAGATCTTGTCTGTTTTAATTTGTTTATGTTTATGTCCCCAAGGGTTAGGTATTCAAGGGTTCTACAGACAAGGGTTTTCCCCATGCTATAGCTCTCTGATATATGTGCGAGGTCCAATAGTAGTACTCGACCCAATATCTCAGGGCACTAACTAAGGAGGCTAGACCATGCCCTTAGCCGTACTACCCGACTACCCAGGTACTAGAGAGTATCTTCCCAAGTGTTGTTCTTGGTGGCACTATAAAATCCAGGCGGCCGATCGGTTTATCTAAAGACGGCTTCAGGAAATCTAGGTCGATCCGTACATAGGTGTTGTCTGATGCGCTACCACTCGAAGGGGTACCAACAAGGGTTACAAGGGTGGCCAACAGATGTGCGCTTAAGTACCACTTGTATTTCCTGCATGTATGAATCCCTCAACAGTGGTTTTATGTGTGTAACGACATATCTCTATGGCTTAAAGATGTCGGAATATGTCTCTACCCTGAAGAAAAAAAAATTAACACACAATTTTTGCCGAGGAAAGTGCTTTGATACCACTTGTAATATACCAGATATAAAAATTATGCAGAATAGAAATAAAATGCTAGAAATGGCAGAATAACAACAGAAATAGCACTTTGATTCTGAGAGCAATGTTCCGGGCCTCTTCGAGGGGGCAACCTACAATCGAGCAGAGCTCTATTACAATAATATCCAAGATAGGGTTCTCATACCCTCCACTTCTATTTATACTAAATATGTCTATCAAAAGAAGCATCTAGAGGAAGATCCTTCTAGAAGCGGAAGCTTCTATTAGGTCTTCTTACATTCGACTTATTCTATTTTATTGCAAGGACTTATTAATATTGACCTATATTACATACAAATATATTGGTCTACCTATGTGCGGGTTAGGACCCTAACAATGGATGTTTTTTGATTTTTGTCTTGGCTGGAGTTATCATTACTCCCTCTTAACTAAGGATCCATTATTCACGAAGTTAATTTTATGAATATATCTACAATATTCTCATGTGTAGGAAGGTACTACAAGTGTACGAATTTCCTCTGCATCATATCTCTGAATTCTATCTCATCGCATTTTGATTCATCATGAAGCACTGGGTTCTCACGGCTCATAGGATCCATCTCATGGTCAAGTAACTCTGTCAGAATATTTGTGAGGCCACATTGCTTCGTATATTTGAGGCTTATATACTCTTCCTGTAGTGTCCCCAAGGTCGAGCCCCGATGTAAACCATGCTCTGAAAGAGATTGTAAATATGTGTTATAGACTGGTGAGCCAAGTTTTGTATAAGTCGGTAGACTTATGTATTTGATTAGGCCTGAGAGCCTAAGTGTTGAAGGCCAGGAGCCTGTGAGATACTTGTATGTATGCAGGTC
>SNQJ01S0036249.1:24889-40170 GCA_010110895.2 Picea sitchensis
TCAAGAGAAATACATTTACCACCAAGAAGGACCTAGCACACAAGAGGGTTCTCAAACCCTAGAACTCTAGTGCCCAAGAGAGGTGCACACCTTTTTCCAAAGAGGTGTACTTGCTGAAATTTTGAAACTTTCTTGTCTGATATGATTCCACAATGGGGAATCATGTCTTACTTATATTAGACTTTGGCCAATCAACAAAGGCACCTATTTGTCTCAACAAGGCCGACCTCTCTACGTCACTTTAATATAATTTATTATTATTTTATTATTATTAGCAATAATAATTATCTTTTACATTTATTATTTATCACATTAAGGTGTGGCCAACCTGTACCCTTTATAAAACAATTAGGGTTTCAGGCAGGTCTGACTCTTGAACAACATAGAGTAAACGATCTGATACACCCACTAGGGGCACATCCATGGGGTTATCATAGTTCTAGCTCACTGCATTACACAGAAGAGCCAGATCTACATATGTTCACATGTGCTCATCCACAGACACATCCACTCTATAGATCTCTATTCTCATTGCCTCACATAGGAGAATCATCTGGAGTTTTCTCGTCAACTATGTTGCTCAGAGGAGGCCATCACATCATCTTCATTTATGTTCCCATGACGATGTGCCCAATACTTTTGGGATTTCACACGTTCACCTCATGCTCAACCACAAGCACATCCAACTCATCAGATCACTTTTCCTACTGGATAATCATTTGGAGTTCTTCTCACTCACGTCATGGAGGAGGTCATCTCTACGTTCCTAGCTCTATCCTAGGCAGGAACCACAAACCCTTTTTAGCGTCTTTCTCTCAGGTTTGTAAGCTAAGAGAAAGGCTTCACATAGCTGCAATGATCCACACCTCACAGGTTTGTAAGCTGGAGAATGTCTCACATAGCTACATTCATCAATAGTGTAGTCCAGAAATACGTATGGCATATAAATGTACAACTGTCTATATTTATGAATTTTTTTAGCTTATGGTGGTCTAGTTGTCTGCTACTGTGGTCTTGTTTATCATGACACATATATGACACGTTTCATCCATGGAAGACCTGTTTATGACATATAAGAGTACAACTGTCTATAGATATGTCTTTTTTTAGCTTATGGTGGTCTAGTAATTTACATCATTTTGAACTTTTTTCCATGTAGTAGTTTAAAGTTTTTTCATGAAATAATTTTATGATTTATAATTTTGAATTTTTTAAAATAGTTTTTAATTTTTTTATATATGTGTGTCTATTAATTTGGCAATTGGAGTGGTTGGGAAAAATATTGTTAACCACCTCCCCTAATTTCCAATTCCATAAGTGATGAGTTTGAATTTTTAAATGAGTGTATTGTGAAGTGGCTTGATACCATTAATCTCAACTCTAACTGTATTGTGTAGATTGCCATGGAATAAAAGGCCACTTCTCACTATATTAAATCGATCGTGGAATAAAGTCTTGATGGAGCGTTTCCCAATCTATGATCAACTTGTTCACAACCCTCCAAATATCTTTTCCAACGCTCTCATTCTCTCCCATATGAAAAGAACACGATAACATGAGGGTGTTATCACAGTACGGCTTCGAGATTCAACTACTACGTGAATTCGTGTATTATGGCACTGTTAAAAAAAAAACTTTATAGGAGACCCCCATTACTTTTGTTGAAAATTGTTATTTTAAATTAAGTTTTTTTCTTTTTTAGAAAAGGAATTATTATCCTTTAAAAAAAAAAATATTAATGTGAAATAAAAGTTTAATATAAAATATGTTATCGTAAATAAATAACATGTTAGATTATATAGATAATATCTAAAAACAATATAAATAACAAAAGATATATGACACCATAAACAATGTTAGTAGTGGAATGAGGAGGAAGACAACACATTAGCGGAGAAACTAACTCCCCAAACCCAACTTTTATAATGATAAAGATTTTTGTATAAGTAATGTTTAAAAACTATCTCTATCTCAACTTTTATAATGATAAAGATTTTTGTGTAAGTAATGTTTAAAAACTATCTCTATCTCATTATTATTATTATGTATATGGGCTTATTTACAACTCATTAACCCAACTTTCATGTTAATATAAAATTTAGAAGATGAATATTAATATGCAATAGAATCCTAATATAGGGACATGTCATTTTAGCAAGATATAACATAATATTATATTAAATAACAACCACAAGTCAAATAGTCTAAGGGGTTAGCTCAAGTAATTGTCACCAATATTGTTGAGCATTTGGTTGGTTATGTGTTGACGGGTGTTTTGTTTGGTCTCCCAAGTCAAGGCACACTAGTATACATCAATTGATTTACTAGGGTTTTCATCCACAAATGTGGAGAAGCATCCATTGGGTTTCCCCACAAATGTTTCCCTAGAAACAAAAAACCAACCACAAGTTGAAAATGAACTATAAGGAATGATGCCACAACTATTAATGATGTCAATACAAGAGTGAGGGAGCATGTTATCACATAAAGACAAGGGCTTGTACACCAAAGACAAGTTTGGAATTCGCAAATCTTTTGGTGCAAGTAATGTTGCGCAAAACATCTCCATCTCACTATTGTTATATAATATGTGAGATTATTCGCAACACAGACACACAAGTTAGAACTGCCTCTAGTGCAATTAAGCTTCTTTAGGTGATACATTACTTTTTATAACAATTTTGGATGTACTTAAATTATTCATATTGATATTGTAATTCAATCAAATTATGATGGCTTGCTTTATTTTGGATATAAGTTTAAAGTTTGTTCTCACTAGTCAAGGATGGAGACAAGTATCTCACACACACATGATCAATTGTTTGTATCTTGCTTTTTCACTAATGAAATACGGGTATAAATTCTTTAAATAACAAAATGGAATAATAAATGGGACCAAAGATTGTTAATGCAATGTTTTTATTCTTGTATTTTAGATAAATATGTAAAAAAAATCAGGGATCTACCTTACTAAATATGTTATGGGATATTTGGTTATCAAGAAATAAAATGATTTTTCAAGGCATGGAGTTGAATCCAACCCAAGTGCCTCATAAAATAAGGAGTTCTTGTGATGGGATTGTGACTTCTTCAAAAGAAAAACTTGTCATAAATTTAATTTAACTTGATATTGACTATGAACAGGCTTGGGGGGTTTTCAATGGAGCCTGCCAAGGTATTCCAGGTCTTCGTGGGGAAAGTTTTATTCTTTTAATTAATTAGTCACATCATTTCAAGCTCAAGTTAGCTACTGGATCAGTTGTAATACCCCTAGGAAAAACCCCAATTGTGGATATAAATATGAATGAACATATAGGCTAGTGAGCTAGGATATTTTGGACCAGAGTGCATGTGTGGTTATTAGGTTGGGGGTCAGATGCTAAATGGCCAGGGGGCCATCATTTCAATATGTAATAACATGCAAATATTATTGAAAACACATAACTGCTATAGAGTGACCATGTAAAAGAGTATGGGGGGATAAACTCCACTAGATAGGGAAAGGGGTCTAAGAGTTAGAAAAAGGGGGATAAGATAAGGGGCTTAATCCCAAAGGAATACTATATTAATGTGCCTTTAATATTCCTTAAAGGACAATGCATGGATATTTATTTTACACTAAGTTCGAAGGGGAGACAAGTGAGGGTCTCGTGGGCCCAAGATAGTTCCCAACATGATGAATGTCAAGTTAAAAAAAAAAATCATGTTAAAAACATGCATACATGTAGTTTGGACTTAGTTCATTTCCATTAATTCTAAGAGGATCATGCTTCCACTCACGTAGTTGTGATTCATACCCTGTTGTACTAGACTGTAACTGGAACTTATACCTATACCTGTTTAGCTCAAGATTTGGATTGAAGAAGTGGGTTTCCATGCCCGTAGGATTGAAGAAGTGGGTTTTCAACCCTATATGACTGAAGAGGTGGGTTTTTAGCCCCGTGAGAATTCTCTCCAAGTGAGAGAATTACTGGGAGTTGATTTTCCAAGGAGCCAAACTACAGGTACAAACTCAGAGACTTCCTGTTTGGCCTATTGTTGAAGCCTCAAAAGGGAATTGTAGCATTCGAAGGATTGTTGAGAAGATAAGGGGTGCACTTCCTGGGGTGGGACATACATGTGCAAAATGAGAGATTGTAGGATATTAGTTTGAGTTGGCACCTATGACTAATTTTTTTTGTTGTCTGAGACATCTTAGTCAAGTTAGGAATCCTTTATCCAGGTGGAGTTTAGTCCCAGCTTGAGGGTGACCCACTGCTGAGAGTTATGAGCAGTGTAGTCTAAGGCTTGGAGGATCATGGAAGGTCTGCACGCAGTTGGTGTTATTTCATGAGATAAGTGTCTTTCATGGGATTATTTTATTTATTGTGTATAATTATGGGTTTTCTGTTATGAAATTTATGTTATACTTGTGTTTATAAATTATTATTTTTATTCTGCTTAACTCTGTTCATATGCAGAACATAACTGTAATGTACCCCAAATTTACCCATAAAAAAAATTAATAATTAGGGTCATTAGAATTATTCAAACGCTTTCAATACTTCTCAAACATTTCCTCTCTATAAACATTTCCTCGCTATAACTATAAGGTGAATTTATTACTTCTTTTACTTTTCACCATTTACACTTACCAATTCCTTGAACAAATGTAAATGAAACACTCTATCTCAATCATATTCTCAAGGAAGGTGGAATGTAGCTTAATTACTTAAACAAATATATGTGTGTGTGTGTGTATATTCACCATAGAATATTTTATTCTAATCACAGAAATTATATGCATACTATGGAAACACATCAATGCATATAATGACCCTAGTCCAAATGTATTGATTCCTCCCTCGGTCGTATGTGAAAGGTATTTAATGAACGAGTTATTAATCACACGACATTCAATACGGGAAAGTGTTAAAACTCAGAAAAGTTGTGACTAGACGGTTGGTACATGCTGCTCGTTCCTGGTTATTTACCACTCTCATTAAAACTAAACCTGGCACAAGGGCTAACGGAATCTGACAGTAAGAGTAGAAATCTAACTAAGATGAAAGAAAAGGCTAAACTATAGCCTAAACTAACTGTCATTACAATTGCCATAAATATGAGGCGAGGTCGGCATAGATACGACTGCCATGGCTTAAATGAACCCTACCAAGATATTTATGGCGTTCTGTAACGCACTTCCTTGGTACCATCGCTTGTTTATTGTACCCATTGCAATTCCGCCACCTTTCCCTAATCACATGGCCTAGGTACAACTCGTCACTAACTGCATTGAAATAATCTACGAAGGGTTTCTTAAGGCTATTGTTTCACCCTTCACCTTGGCTCTGTGTACTTTGCAAACCCGTTACATTGTTAACCCTGTTACTATTCTTCTTGGTGGTGTGGCCAGCATCTGTGAAGTTGGACTCTCTCTAGTGGAGGGAAACTTTTAGAGGACCATACTCGTCGAAAACCACCTTAAGCGAGGTAAGAACCTTTTGGTCATCTCTTTTTTTTTATCCGAACTCTCTGTGTTATGAAAAAAAGTTACTGGGTATATCAGTCCCTTCGAAAATTTCTGTTAGCATGACTGGACTGTATTTCACAGTCTGGTATATAGTTTTAGGCGATGGAATTATACCCAGAATTTCTTAGGGTTTTTCCTTGGCTTCACCCTTACCCTCTGTATCAGTTTTTCTAGGAACCCTTCTGCTCTGCGACAGACGTTTCCTTTGGACAAAACCCGTAGACAGTTTTGGGATGAAAGTGTCAATGGGAGCAAGGATGTCCACTTCACTAGTTCGGTCATAAGTGTAATGACGACTTACTGTATGTCTTCATTACTTTCTCTGAGTTCTTAGTGTTTACGCACCCCGATGTAGATGAGAGTCATTTATTTGAGCCTTTCGGAGATCCTGCTGCTTTGGTATAACTCCTTATCTATTCGTGGTTTTGACTGTATACTTCATGGATTTTCTTAGGTTTTCTACCCTAGCTAAGAACTGGGTTTTTACCTCTGTGGAAGGGGGTTTCCCTTACGTGGCGTAAATTTATGATTTGTGTGCCTTTGAGCTCTTTATTTACAATTATGAAGATATCGTGTAGCTATGTACTTTGTTTAAATAAGTCTATTGATTCTTCGATCTCTGAATTCCCTGAGGATACATAATTCAGTGCTTTCTAGGGTTTCGATTCACTTTAGAGGTGGCGCGGCACGTTTTGTTTCGTAACCTTGTCCACTGTAAGCATAGAGTGCTTTCTTTCCTGGGTATATGCCGGTAACACTCAACCTGTAACACTCTCATCGTATTTCAACCAATTACACAGTAAAAGGGTTTAGGAATCATGAGATAGTTCTACGCGGATACAATGAGTCTCGTAAACACCTTACCCATGATACGTTTAAAAGAATCGTCCCCTCCAGATCTGTGAGTATGGTTTTAACAACAATTACTCTACTTACTCTACAACGCATTTAAACAAGTATGGATACAGTTTAAGACTCCCGTCGTGTATCTTTATTTTGGAGCCTTGGATATAACCAAGGAGTTACCATCGCCTATTGTTTTGTAGATTTGGATGTCTATCTATTTCTCTTTATTTAATTCGCATCAAGGAAAGGAACTCAAATTTGTCCAGGACTTTGTCCGCGGTTGCATTTTATTTATTTTCCAAGATGGTTTTGATTAATTGTAAGAATAAAATCATAACCTTATTCTGTGACCAATCGGGCAACCCTGTAGGTCACGTTTTATACTATATATTCTTTATTATTCTTGTTTTTAGGATGTTACTTATTTACTCTGTTTCTGAAATGATTGATTAAAGTTTGATTGTTATAATCTAATGATGGGACCCATGCTTAACTGCAAGGGTACCCATCAGGAAATCCTTGGCCCACTCCACCCCTTCGGGTCTATGGATGACTTTCTCATTGATGCAAAGAGGAAAGATAACATGTGCTCCCATAACCGCAAGATAAGTGCAGTCTTTACATTCATCTGCGTTATTTATTTTTGTAACCATTTTGCCCTGGTAATTATTCTACATTCCATATTTGAATTTTTTTTACTTCCAACTTAACACTAATTATATTCTTCTTGATATCCTTATAGGTCTACTCGCATTCGAAGTCTCTGGATTCCAGGACATCTTCCTGTGCAAAAGGTACTCGGGTTCCATTTTACAGCACTCTTAAAATATTAACCCAGGTTCTATTGAATGAAACGGTTATGTCCTAGAATACAATTATCGTGGGAATTTATACCAGACCCCTATAACAGTGGGTTATTTGTATATTCAATTTGTGTTATGTAGAGTTGAAGCCTCATTTAAGTATCGGTCTGACTCTGGTATATGAAACATGTTTTTATGTATTTACAATACCAAATATTTTCCTCTGCGTTATTGTAATGAAATGGGACTATAATTATTTGCTCCAATGTATAGCCACTCTAAATGGAAAATTCAAATCTCAAGTTATGTAAGAGTTAATCATTAGTTTATGTGTATTAGATATTTTATAACCTAGGACCCTGTATCGGTAGAAAAATGTATTCATATATGAAATTCTATTTTATACCCCTTCTGGGTCTACTTTGATATTTATAAAAAACCGAACGTCCTTTAGTTATTTATATAGCTGTGCATATTCCAATCCACAGAAATATGCATACACATATATGTTTATATGTTTCCAGAATTTATGTCTAGTACTTTCACAGTTAAATATTACTTGAATCTGATCATCTATATGTCTGTGTTCACATGGTTGGTAGAGGATAAAATAACCCTAAAAAGATTCTATTTTATTTACTTATAGACATACCCCATGTACCCATCGTAACCAACACACAATAGCTCTATTTCTTCATTTATTAACAAAATAAATATGTTCCTATAACAACTAACACATAGTAGCTTATTACTTCATTCATTAACAAAATGAATATGTTCCTATAGCAGGTAACACACAGTAGTCTTATTACTCAATTCATTAACAAAATAAATCCATTCCTACAACAGATAACAGTAGTTTTATTGCTTCATTCATCAACAAAATCAAACCTCCAGGGATTCATCCTATAATTCGGTTTATCCCACTTAGCCATTATCTAACAAAGACAATTCATATCATTCTACTAATCATAACTAGATGCATTCTATCAGCTATAAAGCCATAGGACATCCATCCAGGAATAAGAAAAGAATGTATATTACCAGTTATTTATTCAACATAAATTCAACCAGGGAAGAGTAGATGAACATATATGAACAAGTGTTGAAACAACAAAGGGAACAACCAAGTTCCTCCCAACCATAGAACAGAACAACCAATCTACTTGCTTCGTTCACCCCCTATCTTGACCATGAATCCATGAGGGCAAACTCTAGAACTCCTCCTCAGCTACAATCCTTCTTCAGTTTCAGAAAAAGTTTCTCCTTGCCTCACACTCAGAAAGAAGTGCTTATAACAGCAAGTGATATTCATCTTTTCCCCAGCATACTAGGCAGCGTCCTACCTCCTCCCATATGCTATATATGCAAAAGCATCTTGTGCCTAATTCTTTTCCCTCTTGGGAATTTTTGCAGCTTTACAAATCCCTGATTTTCAAGGGCTGCCAATGGCCAAATTCTTGATTTGCCACTTGTAACATTCATCCCTGAGGTAGTTCCAACATGTTCCCCACTGATGGAGTCATGATCAGTTGATTTCAACCTGGTTGTTCCATTTGTCTATAAGAAATAAATATAAAAAATATTTGTTTTCTTATAAGTGTCATAGTCAAAGAGTTGGTTGGGCAAATCAAATCTTTTCCCAACAGCCAAAAAAAAATTACAATTAACAAAATTCAAAATTCGGAATTGCCATAAATGGCAATAATTTTCCAATTTTGAATTTACCAAAAACAGAAATAATTCCTAAGTATTTTTCAGACTTCAATAATAATTTATTTTTGGGGATGTTACGATAACAGTAAAAAATAATGGTATCAGAATTCATAATGTTGATGTGGCATTTCCTAGTGGGGAGTTGAGGATGTCACAATCTGGTATCATAGTTGATAATGAGAGAGTTTTTGCATGATGTGGTCCATCCTAGGTGGTTGGGTATGTTACAAAGTGGTATTAGAGCTCTAGTTTTCGACATTGAGCCTAGATGGGTCAATTAGTGGAACGCAAAAGTGAAAATTACAGACTATGCAGAAAAACTATTTGACAAAATTCTGGAAAAAGGATGTCTGGAATTATTTTGTTGAAATTACGGAAGTGAGATTGAGAGAAATTTCATGGGTAATGTGAATAATTGAGCCTCTTTGAAAAAAAATTAAACATAAGCAAATCAAAAAATTTCGGATATATTTCTGTACAATGACATTGACATGGTGTGGAGGCCACGTGTAAGCTGACATGGTATAAGAAAGACATATGATACCAAGGAGGCATGTACATGTTGGACAGGATTATAGTTGGAAGGTATGATGTGGATCCACGTGGCAGGCTAAGTGTCATTTCAACGAAACTGCGGTAAGATCTTGGAAAATGGTTGGAAAATGGTTAAGTGTTGAGACTTTTTGGATGTACTTATGAAATAAGGTTACAAGAGTATGAGTCTACAAGTCCATGAGTCCGCAAATATGGAAAAATGACTAAGTGTTTGGATTTATTGGACAAACTTAAACAAGATTATGAGTCCACAAGTCCGTGAGTCCACAAAGATGGAAAAATGACTAAGTATTGGGATTTCTCAGATAGACATACACAAGATTATGAGTTTGCAAATTTGTGAGTCCACAAATATGGGAAAATGACTAAGTATTGGGATTTCTCGGACAAACTTACACAAGATTATGATTCTGCAATTCCATGAATCCACAAATATGGAAAAATGACTAAGTGTTGGGATGTATTGGACAAACTTACACAAGATTATGAGTCTGCAAGTTTGTGAGTCCAAAAAGATGGGAAAATGACTAAGTATTGGGATTTATTGGACAGACTTATACAATATTATGAGTTCACAAGTCCGCGAGTCCACAAAGATGGAAAAATGACTAAGTATTGGGATTTCTCGGACAGACTTACACAATATTATGAGTATGCAATTCTGCGAGTCCGCAAAGATGGAAAAATAACTAAGTGTTGGGATTTCTCGAATACACTTACACAATATTATGACTCTGCAAGTTCGCGAGTCCACAAAGATGGAAAAATGACTAAGTGTTGGGATTTCTCGGACAAACTTACAAAAGATTATGATTCTGCAAGTCTACGAGTCCGCAAAGATGGAAAAATGACTAAGCATTGGGATTTCTTGGACAAAATTACACAATATTATGAGTCTGCAATTACATGAGTCCGCAAAGATGGAAAAATGACTAAGTGTTGATGGTGGGTTCATGGAAGGGTCTTGGACTGAAGAGTCTAAATAACCACCCAGAAAATTGATTTGGGCAATTAATTTCATGAGGAATCATAATAAAGGATTAAGATGCATTATTGGAACAAAATTGCACACAAGTTTTCATGATATTTTTGTAGAGTTAACAAAATTTAGATTTTTTGGATTATTGAGAGGGAGGGTGAATAATTAATGAGAAATTTCTACCACTTATTAATCCTTTTAACCACAATGTATATTCCTTTAACTTATTAAACATTGTTCATCAATTCATCATTAATATGTTATTACATCATATAACATTAACATCCATCATTGCATAATAAAAAATAATAGATACATCCACACAATGCACAGTACATCAGTATTTTACATGTAAACCTAATGCAAGAGAAAACCATGAAATGTTCTTCTTATATTTCTTTAAGAATTGCATTCAAGGAAGCACCAACTTCCAATTTCCAGCTCAATTGGAAGGAGGCTCTAACCCCCTATTTTCGGGATACAACCTGAGGGAAGCTTCAAATCCTCAATTCTCTGGCTACAACCATAAGGAGGCTACAACCACTTATCATTTCCCCATCCTCCTGCCCTAAAATATAAGTGGAAAGGTGAAACCATTGACACATTGTCACTATGAGATATACCACTTTAAACATGTACCAACCTGTACCAACAACATGTAACCAACATGTGCCACTAACCTATAACCAACATGTACTTATAATCATCCTATACCAAAAAAACTAATAGGTACATGATTGATCCAGGTGGATATTGATGGCCACCCACCTGTTCCATATTCCAATTGGCTCATCTCGACAATTTTCAGTTTAGCACATTTCTCTGTAATGGGGGCATTTCTTTTTAATTGTGGGTTCTACATTTACGGGGCTATATTGAATCCCTACAAAACATCCAAGTGGATATTGGTGGCTTCCCACCTATTCCAATTAGATTATTTTCAAATTTTTCATGTTAGTACATTTTTTTGTACTTCAAGGGCTGTTTTGGGGCTCTAAACAGTGTTTTCTTGGCTTGCCACATTCAAATTGTAGACAGAGTTAGAGTTTGATGGAATAATGTGTATATCTCAAAAGTACCTTTCCAATGAGCTATCACGTGCCTAAAATGGAAATTGTATGCAAAATTCATGACCCCAAGAAGCTAATGTACTAACTTACCCCAACGGGGCCCACATGACTTTTGGCATTTCATCTCCTAGGGTTAGGTTTTTGGATGTCTAGGGTTTTGGAATTCATGTTTATCATAAAAATTCCTTTAGAGCCTCATTATAACCACCTTCTTGTGCATGAGTGTAGTCGCCACATCTCTTCTCAAAGATAAATCTTCCACCATTCTAGCGAGTCTTTCACTTTGTATTTTTACAGTCTCTTTACAATTCTTTCATTAATAGAAATCATGTATTGACGCATTTCTCCATTGCTGGAAATTTTCATGAGTGTTTCATTGTAATATATCTACTTTCATTNCTTCCACCATTCTAGCGAGTCTTTCACTTTGTATTTTTACAGTCTCTTTACAATTCTTTCATTAATAGAAATCATGTATTGACGCATTTCTCCATTGCTGGAAATTTTCATGAGTGTTTCATTGTAATATATCTACTTTCATTGTGTTCCGAAAATAATCCAGATTAGTGGTATCATAGCAGGCTAATCTTAATTGTTTTTCAACACATGTCCCTGACAAGGTTTGAGTATAGGCAGTTGTGATCTGGATTATTTTCGACACGAAATGAGAGCGGAGATATAATAAATAAATGCATAGAGATATCACAGATATTCAATAATATAACAGAAATGTATCATAGATGCAACCATAAACACATATATACAATAATACATTATTTATATTAATGAAATAAATGTACAGAGACTGTAAAAATACAGAGTGAAAGACTCGCTAGAATGGTGGTAGCTTATATATGAGAATAGATGTGACGACTACTTGCATTCATAAGAATATGATTACAATGAGGCTCGGAAGGCCTTTTTACAATAAACAGGAATGTCAAATAGACATCGAAAAACCTAACCCTATGAGATGAAGCGCCAAAAGTCATGTGGGACCCATTTGGGTAAGTTAGTACATCAACTTCCCAGGGTCGTAACTTTTGCATACGATATTCATTTTAGGCGTATGATAGCCCATTATAAAGGTATCACCAAGGAGATTAATTTTGGGGGCTCAATCATGCCTTCAACTATCATTGAGAAGATTTATCCAAAATAGTAAATTGCCAAAATTGCCAGAAAATTGTTTTGAGCTATTTGGAAAAGGTGGGTGGCCACCGATATCCACCTGGATCAATCCTCCCTCCTTAGGAAGAAATGGTCTCCATTGTGTTGAGTTCTCAATGGAGAGGGAAAAGAATTTGTTGAATCTACATCTTGGTGAGCTTCTTGCCTTGTTGGAGACATCGTGCTGCTTAGTTTGTGGAAGTTTGGCATGAACCTGTTGAGGCTGAGGTTGTTCAACAAGTCAAGCTACATGAGAGGAAGGTGTGCAGAATGAATATTTGTGCGTTGCTACAACCTTGTCAAACTGCTTCTATTGGATAGAAAGTGCTTGGGGAGAGACTCTAGCGGTTGCAGTGTCCTTCTGTTCCCCTTTTGAACAGATTGTGAAGAAGCTAAATTTTGCAGTATGAGATACTACCTTGCAGCATTGTTTAGGTGGAACAATAGTCAGAACTACCTCTGGTATTCTGTAGAGATGACCCCCCAAAGTGACAATGACACTACAGGGCCGAGACTCATAAATATCATGGTGCTTCTACATATATGGTTGGCCCAAGAGAACATCACAGACATCCAATGGGGAAACATCACATAATACCTCATCCTTGAAGGGTTGGATGTCGTATGACAATCGACATTGTTGGATGACATGGGAATCTCGTCCTCGGCGAAGCCACCCGATGTTGTATGGTTACGAGTGTGGTGCTGCTGACAATTCCAACGATTTGATGACCTCTTCTGAGATGAGGTTCTTCTGGCTTCCGCTATAAACAATAAAATGTAGTAGGGTCCCCTTCACCCACATCTGTGAATGAAAAAGGCGCTCCCCCTCTCCAGGATCTGTTGGTTCTTCTGGTTGAATTGTTGTGGTCACGACAATAGCAGTGGGGTCTGCGTCGATGATCTGTCTTTTACCAATATTTTTTGAATGAAACTATGAATTAGGTTTTGGCTCCTTGTCTTTGATCTCAGCCACTAATGATTGTTTTGAGTGACATTCATCGGTGTTGTTCTAGGGCCTTTTGTGGAAATCACACCATTTTTCGGTGTCCTTCTTCTTCTTCCTGTGACCCTTCTTTTCCTATGCATTAGACTGGTTTTCATGAAGTTGTTTATTAGGGCCATCTTTATCATACTTTGGTTTTTGCGGATTTGTAGACCCAAACTCCTATTTGTTCTGGTGCTTAAATTTCTGCTCGATTTTAACAGCATATCGATAAGCAGAACCAAGTGATGAGATGTCCAAAAAATCCATTTCAATTTGGATGTATTTGCGTAGAGCCCCACGGTATTTTAGAGCCAAATGTCATTCAAAGTGTTTGATACCCAGCTTGGTGTGCAAGGTATGGAAGGTATTGGTGAAAATCTTGGCCCTTCTCTTTCCACAGTGTGGTCCATCTCATGTACTGGTCATCATAGTTTCCAATAAGGTAATACTGTTCCTTTACCGCATCCACAAAAAAATCCCAAGTGGGCTCGACCCCATATATTCCAGATTACTCTATGAAACTCTGCTCCCAGTAAGTTTCCCACTAATGTTTGACATGGGGGAGAGCCTTAAGGAGAACGAAGATGATCTTTTCTCTATCAAAAAAATTGTGAATAGAGAAATAACCTTTTAATATATTTAACCATTTATCTAGGGCATCCGCATCTATCTGACCTTCAAATATAGGAATATCAAAATCGACCTATACCTTAAAAGGTGAGGTGCCTCCAAAGTAGTCACTTGATGAAGATGAGCCTGATGCTATTGGGAGGCATTGAAGGATGTGGGAAAAATTCTCCATCATTTCATCCCTCTGTCGCGTGAGAGCTTGCTCAAGCAACAAATTGATAGGATCGTCTGCTCCGTCATTTTTCTTTTCTTCCTCCATGGAGGGTTTCTTGGGCGTGTGAGAGAGATTGTATTCAAGAGAGACAAGCTCGGGACACAAATTTATATACTTGGACCTCGTCAGAGACATGCACTAAAAAAATGATCAAGAACAACCTTCTCTGATACCACTAATCCAGATTATTTTCAACACGAAATGATAGTGGAGATATAATAAATAAATGCACAGAGATATCACAGATATTCAATAATATAACATAAATGTATCAGATATGCAACCATAAACATAGATATACAGTAATACAATATTTCTATTAATAAAATAAATGTACAGAGATTGTAAAAATACAGAATGAAAGACTCGCTAGAATGGTGGCAACTTATCTCTGGGAAGAGATGTGACGACTACTCGCATTCGCAAGAAGATGGTTACAATGAGGCTCTGAAGGCATTTTTACAATAAACAAGAATGTCAAAAACTATAGACATCCAAAAACCTAACCCTAGGAGATGAAGCGCCAAAAGTCATGTGGGCCTCGTTTGGGTAAGTTAGTACATCAACTTCCCGGGGTTGTAACTTTTGCATACGATCTATGTTTTAGGCGAATGATAGTCTATTGGAAAGGTATTGTCGAGGATATTAATTTTGGAGGCTCAATACTTCTTTCAGATATGATTGAGAATATTGATCCTGAAGAACATTCATTTAGGCCGTCAAAATGGCCCCGAAAGTTAAAACTACTAAAAATAGTAAATTGCCAAAATTTCCAGAAAATTGTTTTGAACTAGTTGG